>PVIY010008483.1:0-76834 GCA_004026745.1 Myrmecophaga tridactyla
TTCTCGCCTGCCATGCCGGAGACCCGGGTTCGATTCCTGGTGCCTGCCCATGCAAAAAAAAATTAATAAAGGATCTCACAGACCTTCAGCCACACATTGCAGAGATAGATCCAGATCTCTCTGGTGATGGAGCTCACCAGATACATTCACAACTTAATTTCTAATAAAATATTATTTGAACCAAGAGGAAAAAACCCTTGTGGGTTTTACTGCTGCTAAGGCTGGAGCAGTAAAGTATTCAATGTTTACTCATTAAAGTGACTTTCCTTTTCATGCTATAGAACTAATATAAAGATTTTGTAGCAGTGGTTAAGAGCTTTGAAATAAGAGTGATCTGGGTTCAAATCTTGGCTGAGATGATTATTAGCCAGGTGAATTTATGCAAGGTACTGAACTTTTCTAAGCTTCAGTGTCTTAAATCTGTAAAATGGATAGGAGGTTACCTCCCTAAAGTCCTATCCTATTGGTAAAGAACTAAGCAAATTATCTGGCACGGAGCAAATGCTTAGTCAATGCTTTTATCTTTTAAATGTTCTCCTTTACGTCATCCCCACTTATAAGAAAATATGGCATATTTTTTTATTTTTGATTTATAATGTATTAAAATGTAAAATGAATTACACCCTGATAGAACTTGGCTTTATGGTTTCCTAAGCTATTTTATTTTGTTACCAATTCCCACGTTACTTAAGGGCTTTATCAAGTATTCTTTTACAAACATACAAGGAAATAAAGTGTTACATTGTACAAATTCTATTCTCTTTTATAATTATACATAAAAGTTGTTGCATATTTTTAAATAATCTAGTTCCAGGCATATGGTAGATGCTGAAGAAATGTTAATGCCTCCTCACCCCAGTGTCTACATAAACTTTGACGTAATCTAAACATTCTATAGCATTCCATGGCAAAGAGGTTAGCACTTTAATGATTTAAAAAAAAAAATTTTTTATGGGCAGGCCCCAAAATTAAACCCAGGTTTCCAGCATGGCAGGTGAGAATTTTGCCACTGAGCCACCATTGCACCACCCCACATCAATGATTTTGATATTCAAATACTTTTTAACACTTTTAATATTATCATTTGTTGCTCTGACTTCTACAATTTCTAATGCAGATAAAAGAAATGTGACTAAAATGTTTGCTGTCTGCCAAGAATCAACCACTTGTTTATTAATTTAGCCAGTATTTATTAAATGACTGTTGTGTGCCAGGTTCTGCTGTAGATGTGGGGATACACAGTAGAGAAAGTCAGAGTAAGTACTCTCACTCAAGGAGATTAAATTCTGGTGTGGAATGGCAGATAATAAACAAGCAAACAGACAACCAAGACAATTTCAGACTCTCATGAGTGCTAGAAAAGGTTGTTATAACAGAGACTAACAAACAAGGAATGTTCCTTTAGGTCACTGGCCACAGAAGTCCTCTCAGAAGTGGTGCTGTCTGGGCAGGAACCTTACATTGGAACTGAAGTGGGCAGCCAGGAAAAGGAGCCAGGAAAAGGAGCAGGGAAGAGCGATGCATTTAGAGGAAACAGCAAACACAAGCCTGCTGAGGCAGAGGAGAGTTTAATGTGTTCAAAGAACAGTGAGCAGACCAAGTGGTTGAGGGTATAATGAGTGAAACAAATCTAGGAGGAGATGGAAGAAGAAGTAGGCAGGGACCGAATAATGTAGTGCAACGTCATGCAAAGGAGAGTGTTTAGATTTTATTCTAAATTCCATCAGAAGCCAAACAAGAATTTTAAGTTGGGGAGAGACATAATTTTACTGCAAATTAAAAACTCAGCAATTATGCATTTAATTGACCACAGAGGAGAATAAAGGTGAACACTAGAAGCCCAGGATGATGGCTATTTCAGTAATCCAGCCTAGCGATGGTGCTGGTTTATACCAGAGTGGTAGTAGTAGATGAAGATAGATTGAATATGAGGGATGAGAGAAAGGGAGAAATCAAAGCTTCTTAGATTTCAGTTTGGGGAGGGGGAATTTAGCATAGATTTTGGCAAGATGGGGCGTCATCAATTTAGACGTGTTTATATTGACACGTTTATAATATACAGGTGGAATTGTCAAATGTTCTGTTGGATATGGGTCAAGACAAGATAATTAAGGAACTATGGGCATGTTGGTGTCAATTAATTCACCAGGATAGGAGAAAGTATAGCTAGAGAAGTGGGCCCCTAATCAAACCCTGGAGTGCTTTAACATTTAAGTTCTCATTATAAGGAGGAGGTAGCGAAGGCAGAGGCGGACCACCCAGAGTCTATCTGATAGGGAGAAAGCAGAAGTGTGTGTCATCATTGAATAATGATGAATATTCAGCTAGTGATTACTGCACCAGATACCATTCTAATTGCCTCAAACTCACTTAATCCTCACAATTTCAAGAGCCAGGAACCATTATGACTCCATTTTACAGGTGAGGAAACTGAAGCACAGGATGCCTAAACACTTCGTTCAAGTTCACATATCTAGTGAGTGGCAGAGGTGGGACTCAAATCAAAGCCATTGATTCCAGAGGCCGTGTTCTTAACTGGGACCAGATGTTGCCTCTCTGATGTGCGAGTGGAAAGTACTGATAAAGAGGTAAACAATTCCATCAAATGTCACCGGGAGATCTAGATGAGATGGAAATACTATCATTTTTGGATTGGAATTGTAACATGGAGGTTAGCAGTTGGTGATTTGACAACAGGTTTTTCAATGGAGCCCTGGCAATAGAAGACAGATAGAGGATAACAAGTGAACAAGTAAAAAGTGAAAATGACAAGTTCAGAAAGCTACTGTGAGAAGTGTTATTATGGAGTAAGGCAGGAAAAAACGGGGCTGTAGCTAGAGAGGGATTTGGAATTCAAGAGAGGTGTGCCAGATAGATCCTCTGGGGAAGCAGACCCCAAGATGGAGTTAGGAATACAATACATTTATTGGGGTAATGTCTGTGAAAGATAATGGAGAGAGGGAACAAGAGTAGGTAAGGAGGGCAGGCAATGGTGGCTCAGGGCCAGAGGTCTTGCCTGCCATGCAGGAGACCCAGGTTCGATTCCCAGTGCCTACCCATGTGGAAAAAAAAAAAAAGAGTAGGTAAGGAAAGCCTTGAGATTGTGACATGGGTCTGACACCTGTGAAAAGAGAGTGGGGAAGGAAGACTGGGTAGAAAAAGCATCTGCACTGCAGTGCTGCTCTAAGAAAGTCTCAGCCACTTCCATCCAGGAGCTCTGTCACAAAGACTGCTGATAGAGGAGTCCCTCGTGAGGCAGAAACAGGCAGGAGTTAGGACCTTACTATGCAGTTGTTGACTGGGAGCCACCTGGGAATGCCTGGCCTTGATTTAACAGCTGTGGTGCATTCCAAAATTGCTACAGTTACCTGTACTTCTCGCAGCTGGTCAGCAAATTCTTTCTTAAAAGGAGACCTGAGTGACACCCACACCTCCATGGCCATTGCAGGAGGGCTATTTGTTTTAGATTTGAGAGCTCTATGATATGTTCACATGCTAATGCAATCAAAGTATAACAGAGATATCGTGATTACTTAAAAGTTACAAAAGTTACAAAAATTACAAAAGTAACACAGGACTTAGAGTTTATTTCTTTGATGCCACTAACACCAACACTTCTGAGTTAATTTAAATGGCAACAGCAAAAGTACTTTAAATACACAAAAATCATTATCCCAGGAGATATCTCATTGAATATCACATCTGGAAGCTCAAGTTTGGGCAAACAAAGTAAAGATCCACAAATTAGGATTCCTTAGTTTGGACCCAAATGAACTCACATGGCTAAACACAGGCTATGAAGCAAATTTCTGGAGTAGAACATGCCGACAAACTTAATTCTGTTACATCTCAAAAGTATGACCAGATCATATAATCAAATACTGACCTGAATTGCTGCCTTATGTGTATTTAACTTTATCTAAAGAGCTTAAAAACTTGGTAAATAGGTAAATGTCATTAAACCTGTCTTTTCATACTCTCAGCCACTGAAACGGTGACATAAAGATGTAAATGAAAAGGCAAATTGCGTAAGCGAGCAGAGCTAATTTTTTTCTTTTTTAATCCAGAAACACTTTTTGGTACTGAAATGGCAATAAGGCAATCGATAAGCATGAGTCAAAAAGTATTCTGAAACTACTGTGTACAAAATACTAGGCTGGTTGCCTGCTTAACTAGACTCAAGGTCAATTGCACAGGTCACATAAAAGTTAGAGATGACTATTTTGTTTTATCAGGCTCAGAGACTCTAGATAAATGCCTTAGGTTGGCTGATGTTACTACACTAGACTTAAGAGTGTATACATTTTTGAATCAATAAAGTGCTTTAGTCTATTCTTCCTCAGAATAATTCTTGAGACATCAATTGCTTGGGGATTATTGGAGAAAATTACTTCAGTAATCTGAAGCAGCATTGGAGTAATAATGTTGCAGGCATACAAAAATATTCACAGCAGCTCTCTGTTCCCTGGGAATTTAGATGTGTAATCCCATATGGTTAATAGCACTTGTTATGCATGGTAGAGGATGATTCCAAAACAATAGAAATCACCAAGGGATAATAAGAGGGAGTTGAAAATGAAAGGAACCTAACTTTTCTGATAAAAATTAAGTTGCTGACAATTTTGGCCAGAGTTGCCCATACCATGTCCTCTTCAAATCAATGTAGATGCTAATTTTTCTCAAGAGCATGGCTATTGAAGAGTTTTGGTTTTGTTCAACTAGGTGTTTCCAAACAACACAATAATGATCTCAGTGTACACAAACGACTTATTCTTTTCTCTGTCGTGCTACAGATAAGTCAGCGACTGGAAGGTTGTTTGTGCAAGAATTATTAGGGGCGGTTTTTTGATGGGGGAACAGCAAAGATTAAAAAAAAAAAAAAGTCCTGGGTGGGCCACGAGGCAAGAATGCTTGCCTGCCATGCCAGAGGACCCAGGTTCGATTCCCAGTGCCTGCCCATGTAAAAAGAAAAGAAGTCCTGAATGCCATGGTTTCAGGTATACAATGCCTCCTCCATGACACTTAAGAGAAATTGACATTGACCACCCCAGGATCAGCTATATGACCCTCTTACTATTTTGTCTCTATGAGAGGATTTCCTTCCAGGAAGCACAAGGTGTCTAACCTTGCCAGGTTAAACAATGCCATGAGTGCTCCGTTTTCATAAGGACCCAAGGAGTGTGATAAAATAAGTCGTGTCCTTACAATGAGGAATAATAACTCTGCAGAGCAAAAGGTCTATTTTGTGCACACAGGCAATGGGACTGAGCTAATGCCACAAACTCTTTTCTTTGTGAAAGGTAAATTTCTCCTGGTTGAAGAGAACAGCGATAATTATTCAAAATTCCTGAAGTAGGCCAACCATTTGTCCAGAGGGCAAGAAATCCTGCTTGACTGGCTTCCACTCGAAACCAGTGTCAAGTTCCTGACCTTATGAACTCCTTAGAACAATATTAGGTGGAAAAGGAGGAACTGTTCTCTTTAGCTTCTTTTCTATTTTTTTTTGAAAAATAAGAACAGGCAATGTGGTTTATGTTTTATTGGCACCCAGAGATTACCTCTGAGAGAGAACTACTATATTTGATAATGGATTTCCATCCCTTACAAATTGAGTGGTATTTTTCTTAGTTTCCCATTCCTAAGAAGATAGTGTTCATTTTCTCTAGATGGAGCTATTATAGCTTATAAGCATTAAGGAAAGCCTTTCTTTCCTTAAGGTAGTGTTAGTAGACCAGCCAGCTATTATTGCACATGGCATTCTAATAGTTGACTCTTATAAAGACACTATTCTTGCCATCAAGTACATTATACACCTATATTGTTTTAACAAAAAGATTCAAGATCAAAGATTAAAAGCACATTTAGCAAACAAGAAAACAGCCAAAACGAGAGAGAAGTCAAGATTTCGGAAGTGAAAAATCAACTTAAATGTGATTGATCTGTAACCTACTGCCCTTTCCCTTTAAATGAGCGTTTTCTGGTTGGGACTGGGATGATCGGTCCCCAGACTGGAGAAAAGTAAGGAGGGACATTTCACTATCGAAAGCAATAGCTTTTAAAATGTGGGATGGCATGAATCTCTTTGAAATGAGATAAAAGCTGGGAAGGTGCACCTGGGGAGAAAAATGTATTCATATGCACACAACAAAATCTGCACAGAATTTCAGGAAGTTCAGAAATCCAGGATTTTCATCAATGGTCCCCTACCACAAGGTTCAGGAATATCAGGTAATGACATCCTGTGTAAGAGAGGGGTGGAGTTTATTTTTATTTTTTTATTTTTTTTAGCTCTACTCTACCAAGTTTTGGAAGTCTTTAAATACCATCCTCCCTTAATCTACAGTTGAAGTCTTTGGTTCTCCTAAATCAGCCCTGTTGCTCTGAGCTCTGGTCCTATCAAAAAAATGCATGTGGGTCAGCAGTGGCAGTGACAGCGCAGCCCTAGGGTTCTTTATAAGGTTATAGGAAGCAAATCCTCTGCCCTGTTTTCTTCTAAGGCCAAGTTCTTAAAACTTCAACCACAAACAATGCATTACAAAACTCACTTGGAGAGCTCAGGAGTTCACTTATAAGAAGACACACTTGATTTCAAAACTGGCTCTAGCTGGGTGGCTTTGCAGCTGTCTGTGTGAAATTATCTGTCAACTTTAGCTTTGCTGTTAGGGAAAACATAACCACATCTTGAAACATTCTTCATAATAAGCAGCTTGGATAATATTCCTACTCCCTCATGCAAAGATTAAAAGTACCTGGAGAAAGAAATAAACTCTCTCTTCTTGAGACATCCCCTCCAGGGCAGGCTGGAGGTATTAGCAGGGAGAGAAAGCTTATCATTTTTTTCTATCCATAGTATCCTGAGCTGAACTGTCAATTCAGCAGTTTTCACAAGAAGTAAACCTACTTAAAAAAAAAAAAAAAGTAAGAGTTTGAAAGTGTTGTACCATTTGCTATTCTGATTCTAGTCCATGCCAGGAAGCAAAGATTCTTATTATATCATGTTCTATTTTTTATCTAATCCGCATCAACAGCCTGAAGTCTCAGCATGGTAATGCTGGGGAAATTCTTTGACGATAATTGGAAACTGAACCATCTTTCCCCTTAAGTTATACGATCTGATTGCCACTAGGTGTGTCATTCAGGGTATAAAGAGCCAGGGATAAGAAAAGTGGGCATCTGAAGTTTAAGCGGACGGTGTGGTAGCAAGTCAGAGCCTCTTCTGGAAAGTTCTCCCACTGGTTAGGCTGGAATAATGAAGGAAGAGGATGTATGTCCCAACCCTGAGATTTTAGAGCTTCGAGACAACTCAGGATACCATTATGCAAATTCCAGGACAGCACTACCTTTACTTTTTGTGCAGACAACATGGTGGGGGAAGAAAGATCAAACGATACACCAGTTACTGAAGGGAGTTAAAAATAACACCAGGCGTAAAAACCTGGTTCCTTCTTGTCATAATAAAGATTGTAACAAGAACAGGAAATGGCGCAGCACAAATCCGTTTTCATGATAATGATCTCATGAATGCAAAGAGCATAGGAAATGGAACAAATGTAACCCATTCCATTACCACCTTCAAACGGTAACCTCCTTGTCCTACTCGCTTGCCCTACTTATAGTCCTGATTAAAGCACAAAGGAAATCATAAGGCAGACTCTGACACGGGAGAACAAAACAGCTTCTTTTATTTGTGTGCACGTGCGTGTGCATCTTTCCTCCACTGTGCTCTGTTGCACCAGAGAACTGCTTATAGCTGACTCCCTAACTTCACCTGGAATAAATCAGGTCAGACATGGGAAGAAAAAAGAAAGTTGAAAACTAAAGACCCATCTGGGAATAGGCGCTCTCTTCAATGGCTCTTTATCAGGATGAGGAAACCCTGACATTCCCCTAAATAGAAGAAGTAAACAAAGAAGATAACTGAATGCTTTTCTTTCCCCTAGCCCTCACCGCTCCTCAGCTTATTGAGGCAAAGGGAGCCACTGTCTCGTAGTGTGTTTATTCTGTCCCCTATCTAAAGAGGTTGCAACTTGATTAGGGCTCCCCACCTAAAAGCACAAAGGAAGGTCTCAGGAATACAAGGAAGCCAGAAATGGTTGAGGCCAGTCAGGCTAGGTCAGGGTTGGTGCCACCATACCGTGCTCCTCTTTGACCTGGGAACATTTTCCAGGACGATCTGATCCCCTTGGAAAGCTCTTTATATAATGTACGTGAAATTTATAATAAGTCATCTCACCTCACGATTACGACTTCAGATATGAGGGGGAGTAGTGAATGATGGCTGAGTTTGCCAAATAAATACTAGGGAAGAAGAAAGCCAAATTGCCTGGAGCACTGTGCCCACACCCTACCTCAACCAAATGTCATTAACTCTGCCCAGTTGGCTAATAACTCCTTACATGGCATAGAGGTAGCTGCACTATACATTTTCTTCTGGTATGGATTTGTCCAGGCAAGCGAGCCTCAATACCCCTTACATTTCAGGCATTCTGGATGGCTGTCCCTTCTAGATAATATCCCAATTGCCAAATGACCTTGGTTGTTCAATGAGGAATGCAATAGCATTCCTTGCCCTGGTTATATGCCACTTGTCAAGTGATGTTTGAAGATGTCCAGGCGACTTTCATTTTAAGATTGCAATTGTGGCCCCCTTATCAGATGCCATGCAAAAAGTTTTTCTGTGGGGGGTGGGCCACAGTGGCTCAGCAGACAGAGTTCTCACCTGCCATGCCAGAGATCTGGGTTTGATTCCTGGTGCCTGCCCATGCAAAAAAAAAAGAAAAAAAAAAAGTTTTCTGTGGGGAGCATCAGTTTCCCAAAGATTCTTTCTTGATTCCTAAGACAGATTTTACTGGAATTATTTTTTTTAAGAAAGGAAGGAAGCCCTACATTTGAATGGTTTACAATTAAAGTAGGTTTTAAGGACTGAAAAATAATAATTTGGGAACGAGCATTACATGAGAAAAAGAATATGCTAGAAAACTGGCTTAGTCATTTCTAACCTGTTAATGTCTTCCTAGAGGGTTCTAACTGATTGTATGTAGTAATTTTGGTGCATTAAAACATTCTATAAAACATTTTTTAAAAATTAGAATCTAGGTCAGGTTATTAAATAGATCTCCATCCTCCAATTTTTTTACTGTTTTTATCCTTGTCTTTTTCATTCCCAAATGACCAGCTCATATGTACATTCACCTTTGCAGCCACTATTTCTTTCCTTTTTTTTTTTTGTTGTTGCTGTTTTTGCGTTTCTAGGAGAGAACTTAGAAAGAGGATTAAGCTGAAAGCACTGGATGAGGAGGTAGATTTCACTAACTGTGCAGCCTGGGGAGTAATCCTTTGGCATTTCTGAGCCTCCATTTTCTCATTGATAAAATGAAGAGGTTGGTCTGCTTGGTATGGTATGTCCCTTCCAGCTCTGAAATCTAAGACACATTCGATTTCTATAAGATTTTAACCCATGATGTGGACCTCACACATTTTTGTTACTGTTAATGTTGTCATTCTATGGAATTTTGATAAACATACATTCAATGTCTTGTTTGAAGGGTATTATCTTCTCTTTCCATCAATATTAAAACTTTATCTCTTGTACTTCTTACTTGTAGTTCTTCAGGTAAGTAGTATTTTGTCCTCTTCAATGTTTGCTTCATGTTTACTTTTAAGGAGTAACATCACCAGAATAGGAAAGGAAGTTACAGAATGAGCACCTGGAAAGATTTTAAAAGACCAAACGGACTTATGGTGGAATCAAGGAGGAGGAAGGGTATTTCATTTAGGAAACTGCACACAAAATATCCAAAGTAAGGGAACTGCATTTTTAAGAACTGCTAATGCCTGAATGAGGGAATCAGAAGAGTCTGGACACATGAAGCGAAAGACAGACTTTTGACTTCTGCTAAGCCATTGGATGCCAGTTTTCTTTAAACAAACCATTCCCTGGTCATATAATTGGAAATAGAATATTACAAATAATTCTCTAATTCAGAAGCATGAAACAGAACCAACTTTCTTATTTTATATTAAGTCATCTATACATAATACTAAAATACTCTTAACTAGAGCTACTCAACTGACATGAAGGCCACTGTCCTTGGATATCTCCTGTGCTTCAACAGTCTCTTGGGTAACCCAAGTCTGTTTCAAAGGCTTTCATGCAATGGTATCAAGAGATAAGAATTGTCTTAGGCTAGCACAGACAATACATACTGACCACAGTAAGGTGCCATTTCCTACCCCAAAAGCAGTATCAACTGAAAAGGGAACTTATTTTGATGTTATCCAGGCAGTTCATGATATTTTAAATTACTCCACTTGAGCATCCTATTTCCCAATTCTGCAGTCATCTTGGTTGTTTATTCATTTGAACACTTGTAGTCTCCTTATTTGACATTATTCCCCATTAGAAAAATGAAATGAACAAGGATTCAAAGCACTCATCTTATTCTGTACAAAGGACATAGCAATCATCTCTTGTGTAAAGACAGGCTGGCAATAATGTCATTCCTATCAGTAGCTTCTGACTAGCATGCTTTTCTGCAATTCAAGTGATATCTTCTAAGAAGACTTCGGGACTTGTGGTTTTATCCCAAGTTGGGTTCTGGTGCCAAGATGCCTTTGGCTAACCTAATAAATTGATGATGGAGCTGGTATGACCTTGTGACCAAAGATGAGAAAGACTACAGAAAAAGTAAATTGAACAATATAAGCTTTTACCTTTTTTTTTTTTTTTTTTTGCATGGGCAGGCACCGGGAATCGAACCCAGGTCTCCAGCATGGCAGGCATGAATCCTGTCTGAGCCACCATCACACCACCCAATACAAGCTTTTATAATGCCACCTGGTACAGAAATAACAACTAAAAGGATACAAAAGCACATATAAAAACTGAGTTTTTCCATAGTTTGTATTTTCACTGTCCTACTCACCAATGCAAAGCATTATATTCCTGCATATCTGGTCATATTTACCAATCCTTTAGTAGACAGAATGAGACAAAATTAATGTGAGTAATGGTGGTGATTAGAGGGTCATAGAATACAAGAGAAGGTTATAGGAGGTCAATGTTTGCCATCGCAACTATGAATCTATGCACCTGGATTCATTACGATCAGCATATGCTTCATTTATGAATCATGTAAACTATGTTTGAATATATGTTGTTTATATTCATGTATTTGAGCTGTGGGAAGAGCAAATCATAGGGTATGTGTTATAGAACATTCTCTACACTTGAGAAATCCAATAAAACAGAGACCAAACTAAATACATGTGATTGTGTTCACATGCTTATACAGAACATATCTCTAAACTCATGTTAGGTAAGGAAAAGGGAACATTATTCAAGTTGGAACCACATGCGCAATCTCTCTAATTGCCTGAGATCACCATTTGCCTTTATGAAAATGGGAAAGGTGGACATTGAACTGAGTGTTGAAGAAAGTTTAGAAATGAATGTAGGTGGGAGTGTAAATAAAAGGCTTATAGCCAGGTCATGGATAGGCAAATAGGAGAAGCAAAGTGAAATAAAACAAAATAGCTAGGTACAATGGAAATGTTCATAGATGCTTCAAAACCCAATTCAGGCATCTGCGGGATTTTCAGAAAAAAATAACATGATCCCAGCATTGTAAACAAGTTAGTAGCATTTAGATGAACATATCTGTAAAGAAGAGAGTCTTGAACATGAATGGTGAAGGAAGAAACAGTAACTAAGACCAAAAGCAATCGGAATCCAGATGGGGAATGTCACTAAAACAAAATAGAGGATCAAAACATGGTACATGCATTAAACTTTGGCATTACTAGGGGATGGGATGT
The DNA here is from genome assembly GCA_004026745.1 of Myrmecophaga tridactyla. Classification (NCBI taxonomy): domain Eukaryota; kingdom Metazoa; phylum Chordata; class Mammalia; order Pilosa; family Myrmecophagidae; genus Myrmecophaga; species Myrmecophaga tridactyla. The sequence goes on from PVIY010008483.1 coordinate 11,818, forward strand.
GCTGAGGCTGATTACCCATTCCGGCAATAAGGAAGGCTGCTGCCAGGGGAGGCAAGGGCTGGCCCTGTCTACTGCGGTTCTTACCTTCTTTTTCTTCTTCTCCCCTGCACCACTGGAAATGCATTTTATGATTTTAAATATGTAAAGTATGATTTTAAATATTTAAAAACGTAAAGTATAACATTCCTACAATGTTATAAGGAATATTATCCCATTATTTTCTGATTCAAAAGGTAATTCAATTTCTCATAATGCTTTAAGGTATTATTACAAATGTTGGGATGAGTAGGGAGAGTACAGAGGAAAGATATTTAATAATTATTGAGCGTCTTCTATGTTGGGTACTATGCCAGGGACTTTATATGTGTTATTCTATATATTTAATAGTTGTCGTTCTGTATATTTATAGGTGTCGTTCTGTTGATTTATAGTTAATCTCTTTTTCTGTTTTAAATAGCAGGATTTATTGCATAGTATATATAATATTAATCATCAGCTTAAATGTGTGAAGAAAGGGATGATGTAGGTCAAATACCAGTATGGAATGGCAGGCATGTGGGAAGGGGATTGTACTTGGTTGAATAGTGTCCTCCCCAAATTCCTGTCTATCCTAAATCAAAGAACGTGATCTTATTTAGAAATGTTTTTTTTGCAGATGTAATTAGTGAAGATGAAGTCATACTGGATTCGAATGGGCCCTAAATTCAATGCAGGAACACAAGAGATAGGCACAGAGGAGAACACCAGGTAAAGACAGAGGCAAAGATTGGAGTGATATGTCTACAAGTTGAGACATGCCAAGGGTTGCTGGAAATCATTAGAAGCTAGGAGAGTGGCATGGAACAGATTCTCCCACTGAACCTCCAGAAGGAATCAATTCTGCTGACATTTTAATTTCCTATTTCTAGCTCCAGAACTGTGAGAGAATAAATTTCTATTGTTTTAAGCCACTAAGTTTGTGGTAAACTATTACAGCGGGCTTGCAAAACTAATGTAGGGATGCTAAAGAATATAGTTTTTTCTTGACAAATTTAACATTAAGATATCTAGGTAGATATCTAGATAGAGATTTTGTAACTAACTAAAACAGAATCAGAAAAGATCCAGCAAAGGGAGAGCCTCAGCCTGCTAAGACTGTAAAGTTCCTTAGAGATGCACAGTGAATTTCAGGGGAAATGCTAGGATAGAAAAGCGAATAGTTTGAAACATTGGCTGAGTTTTGAGGCATTAATGGAAAGACTTTACTCCTATTTCCATGGGGGTGATGACCAAACTTTGTGGAAGATTAGGGATCTTGGGCAATAAAAGCATAGATGCAAGACAGTCTTAGGCAAGACTCATATTTCTGTACATTACTGGCAAAGCTAGGCATGACCTTTATCCAATCAGATAGCCTGATTGGAACATTCACTAGTTATAAGGGAATTTTATTTTGAGTCCACAAACACTTACTTAGCACTTATGCTGTGTAAGTCACTATGCACATTCACAAACAAGCATCACATTGAAAGCCTTTAAAATGCATTTTCTCTAAAATGTTTCAGATTAAGTTTGAATGTAGTTATTTCAAAAGAGAAACTCCAATACATTCTTTATTTTATGTTCTCCAGCCCCTCTTTTCGTGGGTCTCTCTAACATACTACATATGACTATATGAATTACACAAAACTGTAATTCCAAATCAGGGTAAGCAAGCAAGAAATCTTTGCTTCTTTCAAGATAAGCAGAATGGCAGTTGCTGAGTACTGTTAGTACTGCAAAAATACTTAACATCCCAATTCTTGCCTATTTTAGTTTGCTAGGCTGTTCAAAGCAGATACCATGAAATAAGTTGGCTTTAACAATGGGGATTTGCTAGCTTACAAGCTTGTAAGTTTGAGGCTGAGAAAAATATTCAAATCAAGGCATCATCAAGTCAAGGCTTTCTTCCCCAAAACAGGCTGCCGGTGATCCTTGAATCCTCTGCCACATGGCAGCCTCTGCTGGCCTTTCCTTTCTCTTCCAGGTTTCGTTGATTTCAACTTCTTTCTCCCCTGGCTTTTTGAGTAACTATCCTATTCATAAAGAGCTCCAGTAAGAGGATTAAGACCTATCCTGAATGAGGTGGGTCACACTTTAACTGAGGTACCCTGGGCAAAAGATCCTACTTACAATGGGTCCTCACCCACAGGAATGGATTAACTTTAACAACATGCTTTTCTGGGGTATATACAGTGTCAAACCACCCCACTGCCTAATATTGTTCTTTATTTTGTCTTGAGTAACAGGGCAAACTGAATTGGAATTTCTAAAGTTGCTAAGTACAATTAAAAATCTCACTCACTCTAGGTATATGATATTCTGGTATTGTATTACTATTTGTAGAGCAGGTTTTAATACACTGCCCATTTTATATAACAGAATAAATAGTATGGTAATATGTGTGTAAGCTGGAAATTCCCCTAAGGGAAGGCTGCATAAGGATAGGTGCTAACGAAAGTAATCTACATTGTGCGTTTGAATCAATGAAACTAAAATACAAGGAAATATTGTGGTCATTTCCCCTAAAGTCAAATGATGTATTGGGAGTGACAAGGCATATTTTTAAGAACCAGTACATTTCAGTCAAAAACAAAATCTCTTTAAATCAAGACACTTTAAAACAAAAAAATAGCATCCCAAACAGGTGTATCTATATAGAAAACTTCTTCTGAAAGGTCTGATCAAGCATTATCAATGCTTAGTGGTTGGATGAAAAGTTCTATAAGTTTTCCTTTATTGCAAGGCATCCCATTATTTTTTAATGATATTCCCCATGATACTCTCACATTTAATTGCTCTTAAACATACAAATGTGAACATATAATTCATCACTAGGAAACATAAAGATGCAGAAGTTCACAAATTGTGGAGAGAGTAGAGTAAAACTTGGCATTTAGAGGAACTTTCAAATCCATTTCCTTGTTTTATTTTAACAACATTCCTATGATATGGGTTACTCTGGCCTTTAGAAATATTCTCATTTTACTATAGGAAATGAACTTGCTCCCTACCCAAGGAAAGCGGATATGGAATTTATATTCAGGCCACCAGTTATCACCTTGATGTTCTTTCCAAGAAAGCTTGCTTCCTTTCATAAGTAGAAGCAGGATGGACTTCCACAAAAAATTCAGGAGGCTTGGTAGATAAAGATGACGTAACAAATCACTGATTATTTGATAACCCTTTAAATGCTTAAGGTATTATTATCCTTGAAGTTGGTTTGGCCAACATCTGCAGTCGAACCCCTTGCTCATGCCTTGGAGAAATAACATTTTCTCTTATGTTATTTTTAATACACATAACTTGCTTTTAAATGTATACTATACCATGTATCTCACAGAGAAGCTTAAAAATATATACATTGTAGGGGGTCATAGTACAAAGTCCCCTGATCTCTATCTTCATTCTTTTCCCTCAAAGCACAAATTTCATCACTTGCAACATGGAGGTGTGACATTTGACAAATGAAACAATTATATTTCTAATATTCCAAAAGTCCTTCGCGGTGGTTTGAAGCTGTTATGCACCCCCCAAAAAGGCCATGTTCTTTTAATCCTTTCCTGTGGGTGCAGACCTATTGTAAGTGGGACCTGACGATTAGGTTATTTCAGTTGAGTTGTGACCCAATTCACTCAGTGTGGGTCTTAATCCTTTCACTAGAGCTCTCTGTAAGAGAATAAAACACATACAGAAGTTAGAGAGATGAAATTAAGAGGTCACAGAGAAGAAGGGCACAGAGAAGCTGAGAGAGGGAGCCACAGAAAGTCAGGAGAAAAGGACGAGCAGATGTCGCCATGTACCTTCCTATCTCACAGAGAAGCCCAAGCTTGTCGTTCTTTAAAGGAGACATTGTCCTGCTGATGTCTTAATTTGGACATTTTCACGGCTTTAGAATTGTAAACATGTAAGCTAACAGATCCCCATTGTCAAAAGCCAGTGCATTTCTGGTATACTGCATTTCTTCAGCTTTAGCAAACCCAAAATCCTTAGAAATATTATTCCATACATGACACGACTTCTATGTGGCCATGTTGTGTGAATTTTTGTGATCCTTTCTTAAAAAGTGATAGTCTTTATGCCATTAAGAAAGACACCATACTGCAAAATAACAGTGCTTTCCTAGGAATTTTTGCTAAAGATCGAATTAGTTTTTATTTCACTAGAGGAAAATAAATTATCTTCAAATTTAAAAAGCCAATTAAAAAGTTTTGGTGGCCTTACCAGTTTTTAAGAGAAGTGTAGTATTTTAGCACAGGTACATAAGCTCCTTTAGTGAGAGTTAGACTAAAATTTGGATTTACGACACTTCATTTCTGTTTCCAAAATGTGTTAATTGCTTGAAGTTCTAAAAATTATTGCTACTTCCATTGTTAAAAAGTCTAATTTTCTTCGCCGGTTATTGCCTGAACTTCTACCAAAGTTTAAAGTCATCCAGGCAAGTTAAAACTAAGCTTAAATTCTAGTTCAGGTTCAAAATCTCCTTTTAAAATTGCTTCACACAGCAAGATTGTTAGTACTTTAAAGCGCAGGAGTGATGATACCTTATATTTCTGTCACCCTTGCAACATGATCTATTACAATTCTGTACAAACAATAGTTGAGCTACAAATGTTTGATTGTTTAAAAAAATGCTTGTATCATCTGGATCTTTCTTGTCCTCTTAATTTCATCATTTTGTTTTTGCCACAGCACACCGAGAGGAAGTTAATTTGATGTTTTTCAATTTAGACATTTAATAATTGAACATTGAGTTTAATTGGGAAAGAGGGTGCTAGAACTGGCCAATAGGAACAAGTGATTAATTCTGCAATAATGAAAGGGTGCAGCAGTAGCAGCCACAGTCAGTTTTAGGCTTGCAAGGAAATGATGAGTGGGGAATTAGTGACACCTGACGTAAAATCAATGCTCCTGGAAGGTGATATAACAGCTTTAAGCTGGGCAGAAAAAAAGGTACAGGAGAAATCAAGGCTGACACAGTAAAACTGTGCATAGAAAGATGGGTGTAGAAATAATGACAATGTCAAGCAACTAATGGAGCTAATGAGGCAGAACGTGATGGTACTAAAGACGTGGTTTCTTCTGTTAAAACAACTGTTAATTTATCTAACTTGCTTACTCATCTTTTCTACTTAACCACTTAGAAAGATACTGGCAGTCCCATTATATTATACTTTATTTCTCAGATAATTTTCAAAATAATATTAGAAGGATATACTTGGAAAGTGGAAGTATAAAAGTAAGGCTTTTAATACATTTATGATCTTCTAATCCCAAAACAAATTTCAAAGATGTTTCTCTGAAAGAAAAACATGAAAAAAAGAAAAATGAAAGTAAAAGGTGCACCACTATTGTTTTTGACTCTGAAAACATTTTTTAATTAAAATGTATTAATTTTCAGTTTGTTAGCACAAGCTTAATATGTGTGACCTCATAAGACTGTACCTGTACTGTATTTTCTTTACATTAAATTATTCCTACATGCCTGTTTTGATTGTATGGAGGCATCAATAGCTTCCCTCATATTCTCCTGCCTTAAAAATAGCAGGAGACAGATGTAGCAGTGTCAAGAAGGGAACGCTAATGAAAGGGCTCTGAAAGATTTGTGGATCCCGCCAAACTCCTTAAAGTTGTACTACAGTTGTTGATTTCTAGGTAGCAATCAAGGCTTTTCTCTGAAATCTGATTTAATTTGGCTTGGTTATAGACAACTCTTTGGTGGGTTAAGGGGTCTCAAACAACAAGAGATGTCTTCACGATTAAGCTGATAATCTGTCCTACTTTAGCAAGTAAAGCTAATTTGCTTGCAAAGCACCATGCTCATTAGCTCATAATTAGAGTAATAAATCTGGAATCACCAAACAGATCAGTGAAAACATCATAGTGTTATAAATATGAGAGTGAGCTTATTCTATCCTCTAGGAACTAAAGAGAGTTTGCAGAAATCTATTCAAATTCTGAATGTGATTTTACATACCACGATCATAAATTTAATCTACTAAGAAGAAGAGGAGGAAACAGAAGCTGGGGGTCGTGGAGGCAATTTGTTTAACAGTCCACATGAAAACCAAAACTTTTAAATGCATCCATTAATATAGTTAATACTTAGAATACTTATAATTCCAAAATAAATAACATTTATCAGTTATTATAAATGGGTCTCTTACATACACACAGACATGTTCACAGGTGAGTACCTTCCATATTGCCAGGGAAGGTGGTGGCCTGGAGATACTGAACAATTAGTCAGAATTCATAGAGTGAGTCAAGAAGAAGCCCAGAAGACTCTGCAGAGCACAAAAGTCACACTCCACCCTTAGTACACAACTCTAGACTTGAAAGAAAATTGCAAGCTCATAAGAAACCAAACACGTCTGCTTTCTTTTTCTTTTAACACAAAAATATTAATTCTATGCAGTTAATCACTTATACCACTGATAATGCAGCTTTCATTTTGCTTGCAAATGTGCAAATTGTTTACAATTATGCCTCCTCCTCCCTCAAAATTCACGTTAACTGATACCAGTCTAAAGCATGCCTGTACACGCCATGCATCTTCTCTGTTTATTTCTGAGCTCCACCTAACTTGCTCATTTTTTCACATCACTCAAGTTTTAGAAAACATTGATTCATGTAGGTATGATATCACGTAGATGGACTAAAACTAACTTTCAGGCTAGGGTAGACATGTCCTCTATGTAAGAAGAACCTGGAATTGCTCTTTGACTCCATATGTTTGCCCTAAATATGTGCAACGCTTAAGCTAACAGAACTGAATTTCTTTGTGGCTTACGTTATTACGGGCAATGTGTTTCCTCCTGCTCAAAAAGCGATGTGTTGAGACTCCAAATCTTTCCCTTTTCCTCAGAGGAGACAGGATGGACTCTGCAATGATTTATTTATTCTAATCTAATTGTTACCACCAAGGAGGAAACTCCTTCAATTCTGCATTTGGATCTCTTTTCCAAAATGCAGTCTTGAGCTAAGAGAAAAATATTAGAAACCACTCCACTCCATTTTGCAGGTGGTTAAAAAAAAGGGAGGACTCCATGAGAAGTTAAATGACTTGCTTAAGATCACAAAACAGGTAAGAGACGAAGCCTACACCCTACTGGAATTTTCCATCTGAATATGGCAGGGCCAGTGGGAAAGTGAAGGATAGATATACATACAGTCACGTAGCCTAAAACCGACATAAAAGAAGCCCACTTTTTAAAACAAAAGAAAACAACAAAAAAGGCAAACTAAGGAAATATAACATCTATTTATCTATATTTTTATTCTTAGAAATTACACTTCTGGAAAAAGACCATGATGGAATCTTAGTGCATGCTAATAGGTGAAAAAGAAGATTCTTATTCTAGAACATTAAGCTAAAGGACCAAATGGGCATGGTGGGCTTAAACGTATTTTTACTTTAGATTTAACTCTTCAAGTTCTTTCCTAGTCTGGCTGTAACTCAACAGATGCAACTATGGGACTAAAGCAATCCAGTGAATAAATAAATCAATTTAAATACGACTTCTTTGCTCCCTTCAACTATCTTTAATTTATCAGCAACAGATGGAGCTGCTATACTACACATTTCCTATATGGAGTATTTAGCACTACTTTACATTTTACCAGTAAATTCATACCTTTCTTGACTTTTTGGCTAAGTCATAAAGGGCTATCAAATATAATAAATATGTCCATCCATTGTTTAGGAAACTCCCAATCAAACTGTATTTAACAAACTTAGTTTTTCTAACTTGCAGAAGTATCCTGCCATTTTTTTTTAAAGTAATTGAAAGTGACGTTTCATCTGGGAAACCCACAGGCACCATTGGTGGTGAAAGGACCTAAGTCCAGATTTATAGAAAATCAAACGGTTTCCATTGCTTTCATAATGTAACAAAGAGGGACTACCTTTAACTACCTTTAAATAACGGATGCTAAATCATACCCATAAGAGAAAGAAAAGTACAAAGATGATAGAAATGGTATGGTTTTCTTGTAGGTTACTGGGGAAAGAAATGAAAGGGGGGAAAAGAAAGAAAAAAAAGACAATGTGCAAATACAGAAAATGTCAAGATACTCTGGGCAGTTTGAATCACAATGCAAGGAAGAAGTAAGAGACCGGCTCTTGCTGGGTGTTGGACGAGCCCTCTCTCTGACTTGCTCATTTGAGCTTCAGCAGAACTCGAAGTGGCTGGCCGTCAGGCTGGGAAGGACTCTGGAAAGGTCAAGACAAAGGCGGTTTCCAGCTTGCAGAGATCCGGCTTGCAGTTTCCAGCGGGCAATATTTATCCACATCTGAAACTAAGACGACCACCCACAGATGTGTGGGCACGATGGCAGCTGTGTACAGTGCAACCATCCTGCACTGTACCTTGCCACAGAGGTACCTGAACTGGCAGGAAATGCATCAAAAGATTTAAAGGTAAAGTGTATTACCCCCCGCCCCCCCCACACACATACACACAATTTCAACTTGCTATTTGTGGAGATGAAGAACCAGGCTCTCTGATGAAGGCTGCAACTGCTGCTGGTAGAGTCATTGCACACATCCACAATCTCTGATTGGGAAGAAAGGAGAACGAAGACTGCCCAAAGTATGCCTGGGTTCCTTATGATCTCAGGATTCTGAAGACTCAACAGCTGTCCAGTGTTGGTGATTCCAGTGGACTTCATCTCTGTTAAAAACAACAATTTTGTCTTTATGTAATCCTATTTGAGCAAGTTGGAAGTTCAGTTAGCTTTCCAACCAACCAAATGTCTGCATTTGTGTCTTAAACATATTCAAGTGTCACTGTGGCTTCAAAGAAGCTATTGATTCTGAAGCAGTGGGTTTTGATTGAGCTGACTGTTTTTAAAACCTGTTAAGATTTAATTGTGCTGCAGAAGTTATAGTAACAGACATTTGGTTTTATACAGGCATTATTTCCACTCTGGTGGATAAGCTCAATAAAGGTCATATTCTAACCTAAAATCAGATGTGTCATATTTATTGTGGGAAACTTGGACAATTAAGTGAAGAATAATCTGTAGGCTTCTTATAGATTCAGTCAATAGTTCCTTTGGTTGCCTCTTCATTGCTATTTTATGACAGAAAATACTAACACACAGATTCTATTTAATAAAGAAACATAATTCAGTTCACAGAATTTATCTTTAGCTTGCCAACTCCAATTCTGTGCTCTTTCCTCTACTAGGGATCTTAACTAGAAAACTCTCTGCCATTTCCACTCTCATTTACCTTTTCCCATGGGTGTCCAATCAGTGCGTTAACACTTTTCTGGGGTTATTTGCATTTAAAACTTTGCATCCAATTCTGGAATGTAAGGAAAGCTTTTTCTCTAACACATTTCTGTTGTGATACCATGTTTACTTATGGGACAGACTCTTAAAGAACTACCTTTATTAAGTTTATGGTGGAGGAAGTGGTAGTGATGGGTGATCTTTGGATTCTATCCCATCCCCCCATTGTCCTCTGCACTGGAGGCAGTGGTAGAGGCTGCCCCAAGGGCATCTGATGATCACCTATTTCCAGGTTATAATGGAGCTTGGACCTTGTCTGAAACGTGACTAATCAAAAGTCTGAGACATAGAGCCCACCATGTCTGCTTCTACACTAGGCCTCACCTCTCTTCTCTTCCTGCCAGGTGCCCATCTTCCCTTAGGAACTGAGGCAGCAGGAGAAGATCTGGAATATACATGTGTCTTACAAGGCTGGTGACCCAGGGGCTTATGTAAGGGAGAGAAATTTCTTTCATTTAAACCAATTCAGGAAAAGGAAAAATAACATTTTTTTTATAGGTCACTTTTTTTTTTAATTCAACATGAGAATAACTTCATTGGGTCTTATGTAGGGTAGGTACATTTTTTCAAACTAGGTTAGCCATTTAATATCAATAAAAAAACTGAAAATGCTCCTTCATTGCTAATTTGCCGATGTTTGCGATAATATAGGATATTTTCTAATTGCATTCTGAAATTAGGTTCTCTATCTTATAGAAAAGTTGGGAGACTGAAAATTTGAGTCCAGAGTTGACCTTAAATCATCACCGACCTTAAACCTTATTCACTTTCAGTCACTTAAAATGCAGAACAATTGGTATAACTTTCTCTGAAGGGAGAATTCCTTTGGGAGTGGAGACACGGAGCTTCAGAATTGAGCCATATAATAATAGGAATTGAGGATGTGAATCCATCACTTAGTGTTTAAAATGAGGGCAAATGTCAAGGTGCACATGTAAGCAATGAAGAACACACAATCACAAAATCAGATGATGTTAGCGCTGCATGGAAACCTTAGTGACTAGTTGACTCAGCTTCCCAGATTTTACAGATAAGGGATTATTTCAGTTATATAACTTCTCCAGGCATTTAATGTAAAGGCTTGGGAATCAGACTACTTCAGTTTAATACTGGCTCCTGTACTTACCAGCTGTGAGGCATTAAGAATGCTGTTCTACCTCTCTATGCCACAATTTCTTCATCTACAAAACTTGGATGACAATAGTGCTACTTCATAAAGTTGTTGTAAGGAAGAAAAGAATGTCCATACACATATACAAACCACTCAATTCAGAACGTGGTATTTAATATGCACTCAATAAATGATAACCTTCTTTCCATAACTCTTCCTTGACTCAAGACATTTTAACATTTTCTCATCATTTTCAGATGAGAGTAATTTAAAGAAAGTACAAACATCTTCCATTTATACAACAGTCCTGGAAGAAACACAACCCTATACATGTTAGAATTAAAATGTGGAAAATATATTATGTTTCAGTTCATCTGAAATTTAAGTGGATCTTTAGCATGAATTTAGGCCAGATTTGAAAACATTTAGTAACTCAACATGTTGGACAAGAATTTCAAGTCTAGCTAAGCCTTGGGAAATGGGAAAAAAGGAAATAGCCACCTCCATTCAGAGATAACACCATCCCACCCTCCTCACAACTCTGACAGCTCTGCATGCTGAAGGGAAGAGGTAGGGTGAGGATTAAAAGGTGAGGATTAAAAGAAAAAAGAAAAGGCTTTCTTGCAACTCTGTCTTCTAATTTCCCTTACAAGGAATGCCTTCTTTTCTCTTTCCACCTCTCTGCCTATCCACCAAGGCCAAGGTTCTCATGAAAAGTGTCTAAGGTACATGCCCACAGCAGCATCTTGGTTCCGTAAATGTTTGGCCCCTGCTGTTCTTTCTGCAGATTTGGATATTAATCCCAAGCCACTCTCTTTCAACTCCTCTGCTGTTTCACTGTTGTCTTATAACTTTACCTATATGTATATTTTGTTTCCCAACTAGATTGTAAATAACTTGATGTTCCTGAAAAGTACCTTTAAAAAATAAATTAATTGGTAGACCAAAAGAAGAAAGAGAATGGTAACGGAAAGGAAAGCAAATGCTATAACTCAGAAGAATTTGCCAGAAAATTCAAATGCCAGCTTTGCTCCGCAAGCCCCACCCAAGAACTAAGCAAGCCAGAAACAGCCAAAAGCAAAGCTGTAACAAACTTCAATAAATATTTAGTTTGCCTTTGACTATTGCATTGGATTCCTAATTTATTTCTCTGCCTCCAATCTCTCCTGTCCAATCCAGTCTTCTCACAAATGCTCCTATAATCTTTACGTATGTTAGACACTCAATAATCAGTTATTTAACTGAATTTACTAAGCAGGTATTTTGTACAAGTCAGAAAAATACTTTGGTGATTCAAGTGAGTGTATCAGTGATATGCTCTGAGTGAAAATGCACAGCTCTGGCGATTTAAAGAGTAAGAACATCTTAGCAAGTTTGCATACAATATATGCAGGTTGCTCCTAAATTCATAATAGATGACTGCAAACTGGAGCATATACTTTGTTCACTGCTTTATCAACAATCATGGAGAAATAGAATGTCTTTATACTACCCTATATACATATAAAATTTGAGCATTAATTTTATTACTGGAATAATACTGATGTTAGAAACTGTAACTCAGGAAATATTATAGAATGCACAGATTCATTCATTCATTCAGTCAACAAGCAGCTATTCAGTGCCCACTATATTCCACACACTAATGTTGATAAAATACAACACAAGAAACAAGAACTACTGGGAGGTTATGATAAGCTTGCTTTTTTATTAATTATGACAAAATAAATGCTTATAGGTAAAATCGTATCTTTTTAATCAGTTAGGGGTCCAGCAAGAAACAGCTCATTCAAATTAGGAAATATGGTGAGAATTTAAGAGCTATGTAGAAGGAAACTGCAGGTCCGGTGTGGTGACCAGGGTAAGAGCAAAGCACCAAGCCTTAGGTCTGAAGGAACAATGAGCAAGAGGTGGTTATCGGAACCTGCAGACAGAAAGGGAGCAGTGAAGAGGCCTCCCAACAGAAGCTGAGACGTTCGGAAACCCAGGGGAATGGAGTCTGGAGAATGCATTTCCTGCTCCTCTCTTCACTGGCTCTTATGCTTGCCTGGAAGTCAGAAAATGAGGAAGCTCAGTGATGGAGCCATCTTCAACCCCTCAGGTCACGGAGCAGAGAAAAGAGGGCAACATAGATTCGGAGGGGCAAAGAAATGTTATTCAGCCTTCTGTAAAAACTTCACCATAGATATTTATGCAGTCAGCATGGGTTGGTTAAACAACACAAACTGTAATGAATGATTTAGAGTGCATTTTTAAAACAGCACAATAATGTTCTACTGAGATTCCTAAGTCAAAGCGTCAGAGACGCTGTCAACATTGATGCTGCTTACAGATAATGGAAAATTAATAGAGCAAGAAGTAAAAAAAAACTGATTCAAACCTGGTTTGGCTGTGTAAAACTTCTACTAATTCTAGCCATATATATTAATTGCTTACCATTTATGCCTGATTACTTTGTAGCACAATAATATGTATCATTAAACATGTGTCAAATTAACTTCACAGTACTGGCTTTGCAATGTCAACTTTATGATGTTAACTCAATTCAAGTTTAGACAGTTTTGTAGGTTTGACTCATGTAGCGTGCTCTCTGCCTTTTAACTCAAAGAAAAATTTGCTTCACTGATACTCTGGCCAATCATCTAGAGACCTAAGAAATGAAAAAAAAAAAAAAAAGAAAGAAAAACTGTGGCATATTCTCAAGCGATAATATATGACTTAATTTAGTAGTGCTTAGAGCCAAACCAAAAGGCTGGTATTGGGTTCTCAACTAAATTCAGCTATGGTACAAAGCAGGGAAAAGCTCATGCCAGACCTTTTATAGCTCTTAAGCCATAGGACTCAATGTGCAGTGTCTGGGGTGGGGGGCTGCTGGGTGGGGATGTGTGCTGTCTTTAGCAAATGTAACCTGATCCCCAAGACCACATGCCATTTTTGCATTTCAACCAATTCTTGATTATAGCACAAAACTGGAGAGAAGCTGACCTACTCTTAAATCACCAATGGTTAAGGGTATTATGATGTGTTCATACTACATATTTGAATTCCCAGTAATGATTCAAAGATCTTATTACTGAGTTTATGCATCATTCTGAGAATTTATTGTAAAATTTTTCTTTTGTGTTCACAAATGGAGAATAGATAGAGTCTACAGATTCTAGATCCTTTAAAGCACCAAACAGAGAAAGCCTGAAGTATACTATCCATTGTTCTAAAAAGGCTCCGTTTTATTCCATAAAAATGCCATAATTCAGCATGGGCCTAATACTATAATTAAAATAGGTTCAAGGTACTGTGTGGTATGCATTTAAAGGATTACTTTGTTTTAAAGAGATATTTCCTTTGATCCCAAAGAATAGTTGTGTTACTTTGTCTCAATTCTCGATAAGGATCTATATCAGAAATTTAAAAGAATAAATGTATGCTGGAACATGGGTCTACTTTGTACATGCCTGACAAGGTATCCAGAACTACAGGGATTCTATTCCTCCTTGGGGATTCATCTACTAGGGTCACAGGGCCCCTCTCCTGTCTTCCTGTAACAGGCAATAATAGGTGATATAAGAGGGGACAATGGCGGTATTAAGTTCCAGTATGCATCAGAGAGATAGAAACATGCTAACGTGGAGAAGGGCCCATTGTCAGCATTTTCACTTCATCCTTGCATGCTGATGTGTTTATCTGACCTTTAGTCATTTTGCCACTGTTGTACTGAAAGGACTGCTAAATTAATTGCTTAAACGTCAAGAGGCATTAATTCGACATTCATGGTAAACAAATTATGGAATTAAACATCTTCAGGTATTTGATGTGTTAAGAACATCTACCGTATAATATGGTTATAAGAATCATACTTACCCTATATCGCTTGCCTATTTTCCACTATGTATTTAAATGCAGGAAGTTAATTCTTCGAGCAATTATGAGAGGTAGACAGTAAACCCACTACACAGATACGGCAATGAGATTAATGGGACTTGAGTAATTCACTTATGATCACACAGCATATATAGAAGGAAGAGCAAGAATTTAAGACCAAATTTGTATAATTCTAAAGCTTACATCTTCTTCATTATTCTGTAAATCTTAGCAATCTTTTTCTACTTTGCAGTTATAAATTACTGTTGCTGTGTTTCTCATGGAGAAGTCCCTCATTGCCTTGTACACATGAAATCACAGTTTATCCCTGAATCTTCTCTTGGTCTCTTTCCCTTCTGAAACACTGATTCAGAATAATCCCTTGAAGCGGCAAGACTCTGAGATTAACAAAGCAGAAGTACAATCATGAATTGGGGCTTGGGAAAAAGACTTACGGGCTGTGGTCAGTAGGTTACACCAGGGCAAACTCCCATTTTAGGGTGAAAGGTGATGGTTAATATATTATGTCTCCTTTTGTCAGAGATCAGTTTTAAGAAATGTCAGAACATCCAGTCATCTAGGTTTTTTCAAGAAATTTCTTGAAAAAAGAATTACTGTTTTTCCTTTCTCAGAGTTAAAAATAATTCACTAAGGTGTCCTGTAACCCATTATTTGGGGAGGATTGTCAGGAGTTAAATTACTGATTTCTCCCCTCCAAGGCTCACTCTGGCACCTGTGCCTTAGATTCCATCACTTCCAAATTCCTTCAGAATCTTGTTCCCACACGTTGTGCCTTCATCTCTGGAATTTTCAGTCTGCTCTTCATTCCTTTTTAATTTTTTTCTGCCTTCAAACTTCACCAGAAACTTTTACTTCACTTTGCTGTCCCCTCTAGCTACCAACTTCTTACTCTCACTCTCATTGTTGAGCTTTTTACACGAGGGGGTCTAAAACTCGCTGCCCTGATCTCTTTGTTCCATGCAGCTTCCTTTTGACCTCTGACATCCCGGCTTCCACTGCATTACCCTTTCAAGGCTGCCTGGTGCCAAATGCATTGGACTTCTTTCAGTTCTCATTCTTGATATTTCAGTGTCATGTTATTTTAACTGCTCATCCTCCTTGAAACACTGCCTTCATTCTTGGTTACTTTTTGTCTCTTCTTATAATCTATAGTAACTTTGCCTCCTCTCCCTTCTTTCTATTTGTATTTATTTTCTTTTATTTTAGGGCTTCTATTCAGATGGTGACTTCATTAATTTATTAATCTTTTGCTACAACTTCAATGAGGTATAAATGACGCACAATAACCCAAACATATTTAAAGTATGCAACTTGATACTTGGATATATTTGGACGTCCACGAAACCATCACCACAATCAAGACAGTGAACAAATGAATCACCCCCAAAAGTTTCTCCATGATGCTTTGTAATCCCTTTTCCCCACTCCACTTCATCCTTAGGTAACCATTCACCTTCCTTCTGTCACTATAGATTCGTTTTCATTTTATATAATTTTAAATAAATGAAATGATACAGTATATACTCTTTTATGGTCCTGGCCTTTTTCACCCAGCATGATTTTGAGATTCATCATGTTGTTACATGTATCAATAATTCATTTCTTTTTATTGTTGAGTACTATTTCTTTGAATGAATATACAAGTTGTTTATTCGTTCACTAGGCATTTGAATTGTTTCTAGTTTTTTATTATTACAAATAAAGCTTCCAGAACATTTGAATACAAGTTTTCTTATGAACATACGCTTTCAACCCTCTTGGGGAAGTGTCTAGGAGTGGAATGCATGGATCATATGATAAGTGCATGTTTGCCTTTTCAAAACCTGGCAAACTTATTTCTGAACTGGTATACATTTTACATTACCATCAATAACATATGAGAGTTCCAGTTTCTCCAAATTCCCGCTAACACTTGGTATGGTCAGTCTTTTAACTGTAGCCATTCTAATAAATGCGTAGTAGAATATCATTTTGGTTTTAATTTGCATTTCTCTAATGACTAATGATGTTTCCATGTGTTTATTTGCCAATTGATAAATCCAATCTCTCAATTTTTTTTGATGCATCATGCTTTTGGTGCCATATTTAGGAAATCTTTGTTTCCTTTTACCATATTTAGTTTTAGATTTTACATTTAGGTAAATGCTTCATTTTTACTTAATTTTTGTATATGGTGTGATAAATGAATCAGAGTTCATTCTCGGCACATGTCTATACAATTCTTCTAGCACCATTTATTGAAAAAATTGTCCTTTCTTCATTGAATCACCTTTGCAACTTAGTTAAAAATCAGGTGACACATACATATATATGTGTGTGTGTGTTTAAATATATATTTATATATATTTACACCAATATCACACTGTCCTAATTACTATAGCTTTATAATAAGTTTGGAAATCAGGTAGTGTTAACCCTCCAACTTTGTTCTTCTTTCCCTTCCTTTTTAAAGCTCGATTTGTAGCTATTTTTATAAGTACTGTTGTGGACTTGAGCTTTTCTCTCCAAACATGACCAGCCTTAGTGAACTATGGGACATTTTGCCCCATTTCCATAAACATTTTTATGCTGAATGCTCTAAAAAAAGCAGAACCACTAGCCCCAGCTTCTGCTTTAAGAACCAGGCCTGTAACTCTGCTAACTGACCTTCAGCTGTGTGGGGAAATCTCATTTTTTTCAAGCTCTGAATTTCTCTTCTGATAGTCCCATCAGCTTTCCCTCCCAACTTCCTTATGCCAGCCCCGCTGCCATTCTTCTCTCTGCTGCCCGCACTAGAAACCTTATCCTTGATTTAGCTCTGTCCTTCTTCCCCTTATCCAATAAATCACATACCCTAACCATTTTTTCATTCAAAATGTCTTTCACTTACTTCTTACTTTTTTTCTTCTCCATTCTCACAATTATTAGTTCATATTCTCATTTGCTCATGCCTGAATGGCTGCAAAGCCGAACTGACCATCCCACTTCCAGACTCTCCCTGCTCCAAGCCATTTTCTCAAATTTATCTTCCTAAAGCAAATTTATGCTCAAGTCATGACCCCACCGGGAAGTTTTCCTTTTTAGCTTTACTTCCCTCCCTTGTAAACTGCTTCAGTCTAGCTGCTTTTTTTTTTTTTCACTTTCATTTACACATGAAACTGTATCCGTTCGAAAAAGTATTCTCTAGGCAGAGAGGGACTTTAAGTAGCACTTTTTAAAGATTTTGTAGGAAGGCTGTAAGAGCCATGTACCATCACGCCACATGGCTCCCAACCCAGCCACTCCATTCAAAATGGCTTTCAGAGTTGTCCGTGGACTGAAAAACACCCACACATTTGAAACTGAATACATTTATTTAAAACTTATCCCTTGTCCTAACGTGCTCTTATTTTAGGTTAAAAACAAAACACACACACAAAAACAAGGTTTAGTGAAAACCAATGTTCCCATGTCTCTTAAGACAAGAAACAGACTAGTTGGACTAGCATCCTATAGTAAAGAGGACACATTCTTGTGACGATAGACAACGAAAGGAGGATTTTCTGAAGTGAAAAGTTACCGAAGATTTCCCTTCTTCAAACAAAAGAGCAACAATTGGAGTTAAGTCCAACTTAGGTAAATGTCCAATCATCCTTTAGAGTTCTGTCTTGAGAGTCCCAGGAAAGTAACAGGTTTAACAATGAAACAAATTGTAGAAGTTTATTTGCTTAAGATATTTTGTAGATGATTCAAGAAGTAAACCATCATCATTTCTAATAAGTATGAATCTCCTTTAAGGAAAGTAATATATGAAGATTAATTATTCTGAGAATAATACGAGAACTTTGCTTATAGAAATGGGGAAAATGAACCAGGAAATGTGCCTTTACCCAGTTTTCAAGAACGTAGCATCTCAAACATGGAATTATGAGGCTGCCATACTTAGGGAAAACATCATCATTTATTATCCTGGCATAAAATTATTAATTCCTTCAAAACAAGCATTTATCTTTTCTTTTTTTTTTTTTTGGCCTTAGCACCTAAGGTAATACCTTATACACAGTAAGCATATGGTATATCAAATTGAATTCAATGATACTACTTCCCACAGCAAAACAATTGATTTCACAGGGTCAATTAGATTCCTAATTTTCAGGAAAAAATACGAAAAATGAAAAGAGGCTGTAGAATTCAGGATTCAACATTTCTTAAATGAAGAAAATAAAATGGAAGGCCTGAATCAGAGCAGGGCACCGATGAGATAACTTTCTGATGTATAATGTAGATGTTTTTAAATGCTAAAAGGTAAAACTTCAGAAACAAAAAGAGCACCGTGTGCTAGTAGAACGATTTTCTTCCAAAGACCTCAAGTTCTTGGAAAACCTCCCAGCTTTGAAGGACATGTGGGCTCAGGTGCATGATTTGTGTAGGGTAGAGGCGCTGCAGCTCTGTACAATCTCACCCAGTTCAACTTTACCACCACTTTCGAACGTAGGAGCATTGCGCTTCCTAGGACTCTTCTGAAGGAACCCAGTTTATTTTTGTTTTTCCACTTAATATACCAGGAAAGGGGGTCAAAAATGATAGCGTCACGGTTAACATCACACAATAAGCTGGCCCAAATCTAGCAGTTACATCGCCTGACTGCTAAAGATCTGTACTATGGCAACTTTCACCTGCTCAGGAAAAAGCAGAAGAGCGCACTGCTTTGGAGGAGAATATAAGAACTCAGGCGAGCCAAACCAAATAGCCTAGATGAGAAGATGATTCAGTTTATTAGAACCTAGGCAGGCAAATGGGGAAAAGGGAGGCGGAGGGAAAAAAAGAAAAAAAAAAAAAAAAAAGATCTGCTATTCCTCAGGAATCCCATCCCTTTTCCAATTAAACCAAACCAACAGGACATTTTTACTTTTTAAGAAAAGATGTATGTGGTGATGCAGATTAAGAAGAGTAAAAGTTGAAAGAGAGTGATTTAGAAATCATATTACCTGTAGTGCACACAGAGGAATTTCTGATCATTTTAGAAAGAGATTTTGAACATGAAGAGGTTTGAACAGACTTTAAAGGAATGGGGAGAGACTTGAGTGACTGAACTTGTCCATTTAAGTATGTTTTTCCCCCCGGTCCTCACTGCTCATCTGAAAACAAGAAGTAGAGTAGGTCAGGAAAGGGTTATGGTTAACACTGAAAGATGAAAGATAAGCAGCCAGGCAGTTAGAAGCCAAAGCATTTTATCTAGAAGAGCAGGTCTGGCCTTGTTTCCATCTTCATAAGAATTAGATTGGAGAGCTTGTTTGTCTATGGACTAGGATGGGGTGGAGGAGTGGGGCAGCTGAAGAGAGGGGACAGGGAAAGCGGGGTGGGGGGGCGCTCAGTTATGGAGTTGTGGGAAACCACTAACGGAGTGATAAGTCCCTCTTTTGTATTCTATAGTCTATGTGAGCTTAGAAATTGTTAGACTTGTCTGTTCATATAACACAGCTATGTTTCTTTCAAATGTGGAGACTTAAATATCTAGAAAGTTTAGATCACCTGAACAGGCTAATAATTCCAGATTAAAATTTTAACACAATGGCTAATTGGTTGTGCCATTGACTCAGGATATGAAGGAAATGACATCTGAGTTTAATCTCCTTTTTAATGATATGTTTCTTTTTATTCTGAAGCATATGTATAATACACTCTGATTTTCGTTTTAAAGTTCTTACTTCATATGAAGTCTTTCTCTTACAGAATATAATTATCTTATAAGAGCTCCCATTCATACTGCCAGATTTGATGATATAACTGATGAAAACGTGTAGTTTTTTATAATTATGAAAATTGAAAAAGTTTTAAGGTCACCCAGTTTTGTTCTGATGAGAGCAATGGTTGCAAAATTAGCAGATTTTCCTGGAATTTTATTTGCTATTACTTTTAGAATTTCAGTCCATAGTAGAACCAAATAATCAGAAATTCAAAATGAAACAAATCTATTTTTTTAAACAGGCCTTTCAAAGTATTGTAGTGAGTAACTGAAATGATTTTAATTGCGATGTTTATGCTGCTCATTCCATTAGTTGCTCATGTAGAGTTGACTGAATTATGGGATGGATGTAAACCCTAAACCTGTAAGTCATAATACAATAGACATTATAGATTCTGTAGATAAACCAGAGCTTTTTTAGCCTAAATAGTTAGATATTGAAACAAGTTTGCATAAATGAGAGGTAGGAAGAAGGCATCTTAAAACATTCTTAATATGTCAGTTGTTTTATTGACTGTTTAGCAGGCTGTGCTTTCTCTGTGGTCCTAATGCAGTCCGTATCCTGACCAGGAGCAGTGTCCAGAACTCTCCAGAAGAGAGTTCTCTTTCTAGTAATGCTCCCGTTTCGTTTTTTCTTCTCTTATCTTCTACCCTAGGTGACACAGTAGAGATGTGCTGGGGCTGGAGGCCTACAAGGCCTGAAGAAATTTTAATAAAACAATCACCACCCTCCTCATTTATTAGCAGCCTCCTAGGCGGCAGGACTCTGTAAAGCATATTACATATCCTGCTTCTCCACAGGTTATATATAAATGTGCGCTAACTACTAGGCCCTACTCTCCTTCCTTTAACACAGAAATTTTGCCAGTAATTAATTATCACTTGTTAGGCCATATCCTGACCTCCAGGATACTTTCTATTTTTTTTCTTGTAATAAACATAACATTTACTATAGTTGATTTCAAAATGTGGAAAATCAAAAAATAAAATAACCCCTAATCTGACCACTCACAGATACGTATTCTGGTATATACCCTTCTAAAAAATCATTATGCACATACAGTATATACATAAACATTGCTTATTCACAAATAGAATCATTCCATTCATATGGTTTATAACTTTCTAAATTAATAATAATACATGAATATCTTTACATATTGTAAAATAGTCAACTACATAATTTTTTCATGGTTGCATGGTATCACAAGATATGTTCTTTTAATCAATCCTGCCATTAAATATTTTGGTAATTTTATCTGTATTTATTCAACAAACACTTAAATAGCTCTAACTATATGCCAGGCACTGCTTTAAACTTTACAATATTTATAATATTTTATATATTTTAAATATTTACTCATTTAACTCTTTTAAAATGCAATAACAACCCTAATAAGGATAGTAATCCTTTTACAGATTTTACAGATAAAGAAATTGAGATAAAGTTTCTATTTTATAGATAAAGAAACTAGGGCACAGAGAAGTTAAGTAACTTGGCCAAGGTCGCAGAACTAGTGAGTAGCTGGAATAGGGATTCCAAGTCAGGATGTCTGGTTCCTAGGCTGTCTGGCTCATATAACTACTGTGATATGCTTGTTATCATAAAGAATCCTCCAATGAATGTCATCATTTCATATGGTTTCCTTAGAAAAATCTTTAGAATGAAAATGCTGGCTTTTAAAATGCACTGACAGTTGCCCTTCCAAAAGATTGTATTACTTTTCTTTCCCATAATTTGTATATGAAGGTCTACTCCCAGATCTTTGACAATATTGCATGTTATAATTAAAAAGTAAACCTCATGCTGTTTTAATTTGTAGCTTTCATTCATAGTCCCCTTAATAAAATGGACTCCTTTCAGTTTTCATCTCAGTTGTCCGCTCCATAGCATTTAATAATGTTTTATCACTCCCTTCTTATGCAGCTCTCTCCTGCTTTGGTATGATATCACCCTTTTGCTACTTTCCTCTAACTGCTATTTACATTCTTTCTCTGTCTCCTTTGCTGATAATTCTCTCTGACCTCGCTCATTTTGGTTTCTTAGTTTGCCCCTTGATTCTCTCCTGTTGCAGTCTCCTTGGGAAATCTCATTCATTCTTGTGACTTTAACAATTTAAATGCTAATGCCTCAGGAAGTCTTCGTCTTCCTCACAGACATCTCTTCTAAGTTCTAGACTTATGGATGCAACTGCCAATTAGACATTTCACCAGGGACATTGTCCAGGCTTTTAAAACAGAATATGTTTAAAATTTAACTCACCATTTTTCTTTTCTCGAAACTTGCTCTTCACCTTATCTCTACCCTGTGAATTTGGTGTTACCACCACAAAACCAAACATCTTAACAGAGAGTCATTCCAGATTTGGGATATAGGATAAGGTAATAATGAATAGCACCAATTTTGAATTAGGCAAATCTGGGCTTGAACCTCAGCTATGTGACTTAACTCTGGATGCCCTTGGGAAACTTGCTTAAGCTCCCTAAATTCCAGTTTCATTATCTGTAAAACTGGGCTAAAAATATCTATTTTGCAAGACTGTTGAGAAGATGAAATGTTGATGTACGCTATGCATGTTCTTAGTGGAGAGCCTGATATATTAAATGAAAAAAAAAAACCATCCAATGAAGAGTATTGCAGTCTTGGGGATGATGTCTCCACTCTCATCTCCAATCAGTTCCTAAATCCCATCATTTCTGATTCAGTAACTTATCTTCAACAATCCTATCTCTCTTTACCATGCCTGCTGATAAATTAGGCATTAATCAGAATCTAGATGTCTCTGCTTCAGTGGTAGCAATTTTCTCTAACTCAGTGTTTCCCAACCTTTTTTCCTGGTATCAACACACATGATAGATGATGTTAACAGTGTCACAGTTGTACTCAAGGTCAAGTACAATTCCAGAAATTGAAGCTGTTAAGTCCTCCCCTTTTTACCCATTCCACCAGAAAACATACCGGAATAAAAGTTACAGTAACATAATTAAAGTGGTTAACTTGAACCTGCATGAATTTATTTGTTGTCTTGTGCAAATTTGGTTACTACATTTTTAGTGGCAAACTGCTTGCAGCACATCCGTGTGCCACTACACCAGTTAAGGAGCTTTTGTGTTAACTAGCTTCCTTTTCCTATCCTGTCACCCCACACTATTCCCACCACCCGTATAATCGTCAAAGTGAGCTAGTTTCTTAGAGATTTTACTCTATGCCCTGTGTTTCATAAAGGACAAACACTAAACCCCCTTTAGTTTGGCATACAAAGCTCTCCTGGCCTGGTCCTCTTCAGATACTTCAGTTTGTTCCCTTTTCAGTCTTGACCTTGCACATGACTCTCAAATCACAACAAACTGATGACATTTTCCTTCTTCCTTTCCTCATCTCCCACTTACTGCTCAATTCACTGTAGTCTACCTTGGGTTCCAAACATAGCAGGAGTGTGCCCTCAATCCTGGTCACGTATGACCTACATACTGCTAAATCCACTGGGCATTTTTCATTCAACAGCAATGGACACTTTGAATACTCTCCTTCCTCCCAATTCTTTGGCTGCTCCACTGTTAATCTCATCTTGAGCTTTTTTTTTTTTTTCCCTTCCAACCCATACCTTCAAAATTCTGCCCTCAGGACTCTTTCTTAGGCAATTTTCCTTTCTTTTTTTCTCTTTCTTATTTCCTAAACTATTAACTGTCTTTGAGAGATCTTCTCTATTCTTTATGGTTTCAATTACCATCTATATGCAGGTACCAACCATTCCTCTATTGCTAGCCTTACCTATTTATCCAATGGCTCATTGGACTTTCCCACTTGACACTCTTGTGACATAAGCATAATGTTTCCAGAACTAAACTCCTCATCTCCCTACCCTCCTGACCCAATTTCTCACCAGAAATCTAGGAGATATAAATTTGACCTCTCCCACTTTTTTTTGACCACTATATTCAACAACTTACTATATTATGTTGATTGTACATCATGAATATCTCTGAAATCTGTACCTTTCCAGTTCCATTGCTACCACATTAATCCAGGCAGCCATCATCTCTTACTTTGTACTCTATTTCTATAAATTATGGAGATAATGTTTAATTATATTACATAGTTACAATAATAAGGCAATTGGCATAAGTAGTTTGGGAATAAACAATTCTTGGCATGCATGCAATTCAACCAATGAGAGAAATGTGTAGGCTTATTGGAGCATAGCCTACTGGCTGTGAGTTTTTACTGAGCCCTGAATATTAATCAATTTATTCTGCAAAGAAAATTGATAGATTTAGTTAATCTGCCAAGTTAGTTAAGTGGTGATCTGTTAAGCGTGCTTTGGCTCACATAGTTGTTTCTCTTCCAATGAGTGTAGGTAGTTTGCGGACAGGCAAAACAAGCATGCCTTAGAAAGGGACAACGTATTATTTTATTTTATTGTGTGCCCACCATAAGCTCAACACTGTGGATGTAATTAACAGCACTGAAATACATATGTGAATGTGACTAAAAGGGGAAATGTTAGATTATATATATGGTAATAGAATAAAAAATAAAAGAAAAATCCATGGACCTACACTACACAGACAGGATCCTAAATTAAACCATGGGCTATAGTTAATAGTACAATTATAAACATGTGCTATCATCAATTGTAATAAATATTCCACACCAGTGCAAGGCTGTAACAATAGGGTAGTATATGGGAATCTTGTATTTTAGGTATGATTATTCTATAAACCCACAATTTCTCTAATTAAGAAAGAGAACTACTGAAGAAATGAATGAATGAACACATTAAGAAATATCTTGAATACCCCCCTCATATTCTTGATCTTTGTCCCACTATAGCTCATGTCACCTGCTTACTACAGCTTTACTGAATGATCTCTCTATCCCCCAAAGTCAAATTTATAACACACCTTTTTTTGCCTCCACTGTGCTCTGTATTTTTTGTGAATATGCCACGTTAAAATACTTTTAGTATCATTTGATGTTGTTTCTATTTCTCTCTAATCTATTTCTACATCTTTTACAGGCAGAGATCATTTTTACTTTTATCTCTTACATTTAATATATTAAAAGGCACATGCTATTTGGCCAAAAAAAATTCATTACTACATGAATAAGGCACAATAGCTCTGCAAGGTAGGTATTCTTGTCCCTACTTTAGATGAGGAAACTGAGGCTTAGAAAGATTAAAGAGCTTAAACAATATTACAAAGCAAATAAATCTTGGGGTCTTGGTGATCTATGGACCTCAAAGCTCATGCTTGCTTTCAATTCTATTACATCTCTTTCGATCACCTAGTAAGTTAAAACCTCTTCCAGGAATGGAAGGAAAGTACTTCCTGGCTCTCATCGATTATTTTTACTTGGCAGCTATATGTGAATATTAATATTCCCATTGCTTGATTTTTTTATAGATTGATAGTGAATAGCATGCAGGAAGGGCAAGAGAAGATTGCTTAGGAAAAGGATACAAACCTGAGAGATAAGGAAGGCTATGTGGGTTGAATTAGCACTGTGTGGAGGTTGAGGTGGGAAAGAGATTATAAAGCATAGCAGACCTAGAGATACGGATTTACGCTATGGTATTACTCAACCCAGGGAATGAAAGAATTTGTATAAATTATCCATACCATTACTTCCTTCTATGGGAGATATTGTGTTTCCTGTATGTGATTTGGGAAGGCTTCTTGGAATAGACTGATTTCAAGTGGTCTATTCAATGGTGGGGAAAATATGGCTTAGTGTTTAGAACAGAAAACGTAATTTCCAGACTGAGATTGAAGGAACTGACTGTTCTAGTTTGCTAGCTGCTGGAATGCAATATACCAGAAACGGCACAGCTTTTAACAAGGGGGAATTTAATGAGTTGCTAGTTTACAGTTCTAAGGCTGAGAAAATGTCCCAATTACAACAAGTCTATAGAAATGTCCAATCAAAGGCATCCAGGGAAAGATACCTTGGTTCAAGAAGGCCAATGAAGTTCAGGGTTTCTCTCTCAAGTGAGAAGGCACATGGTGAACACAGTCAGGGTTTCCCTCTTGGCTGGAAGGGCACATGGAGAATACAGCGTCATCTGCTAGCTTTCTTTCCTGGCTTCCGGTTTCATGAAGCTCCCCGGGAGGTGTTTTTCTTCTTCATCTCCAAAGGTTGCTGGTTCTTGGACTCTCTGCATCTCATGGCTATGTCGTTCTGCTCTCTCTGAATCTCTCATTCTCCAAAATATTTCCTCTTTTATAGGACTCCAATAAACCAATCAAGACCCACTCAAATGGGTGGAGACATGTCATCCCCTAATCCAGTTTAACAACCATTCTTGACTAAATCACATCAACCAGGGAGATGATCTCATTACAGTTTCAAATATACAGTATTGAGTAGGGATTATTCTACCTTTAAGAAATGGGATTTATATCAAAACATGGCTTTTCTTAGGGGGCATACTTCCTTTCAAACCAGCACACTGATGCAAATTAAAAACAAGCAAATCTAGATGACTAAGGAAGAAAGAGCCATGCCAGTGGAATAGTAAGCAGTGGAGAATTTCTGCTAAGAATCATGAGCAAAAAGACAAAATATCTTTTTATTAATATTTTACTGGACCTCCAAGTCCATACCATTGACCCTTGCCTTCATCTTTAGACTTGCTTACTACTCATCTTATTTCTTCAGGTAACAAATCTTGTGCCTGAACTCTTGGCTTTCAAATCAATAACTTCACATTTTAGCAAATTCAGACAAAATCAATTTTCCAATTTTCTAATTCTGTTCTACTACTGAGTTTCTTTCTGTATACTTAATAAGGCAGAGATTCACAGCTTTTTGTGTTTCACCACTAATTAATTTTCTTCCATATCATCTCATTAAAACACATCCAGGATATACTATTATCCTTCCCACCTCTACTTATTATTTGTTTCATTTGGCAAAGATATAAGGCCCCATGGCCACTTTTTCCAATATCATCTGTAACACCATCTCGTTTATTTTCCTTAACTACTTATAAGTTATATAATAAGTATCTCTTATTTTCCTGCAAGTGAGATGGGCCTGAAGTCTATCAGTTTTCCAACTGTTAAGCCACTTCAATCACTTTACCACATAACTTACTTTCACCTAGAACCAAGTTGGCTGTCTTCACCGACAAAAAATTATAATAGCAAAGCTAAAAACATAAAATAATTATTCATCTTGTTTTAATATTACCTTTATGTTTGAATTTCTGGCCCATCACTTATTAACTCCATAGCTTTAGGCAGCTGGTATATCTTTCTGAGTCTTTTGTTATTATATCTGAAAAATAGGGTTAACGAGGCAACTATGCCATAGGATAGTAATGAGAATGAAACAAGGAAAACATGGAACTCACTACTGTGACTGCTCCATAATAAAGACTTAGTAAAAGGTATCTGTGGTCATTATTAAACAGGGATATTTATGTAATTGAGTTTGATTATTAGGGTAGACCATAGATCTGTTACTGAGCCCTTGAAATGTGGCTAGTCCAAATTGAGATATGCTATAAATGCAAAATACACATTGGATTTCAAAGACCTAGCATGAAAATAAAAGAATATAAAGTCTCATTAAGATTGTTGACAAGGTTACGTGTTGAAATGATAATATTTTAATATATTGTGCCATGTAAAATAGATTATTAAAATTAATTTCACCTGCTTACTTTTAATTTTTAATGTCCATACTGGAAAAAATTTAAAACTATATATGTAGCTTGTATTTGGGGCATACATCTTATTTCTATTGCAATTATTGCGTCATTACAATTGATAACGACAATCACAAACTCCTAAGTGGGTTAGGTTTGACTTTGTAGTCCTTTCATAAATTCTCTTTTAGGTAAAATGTTATTACCATAATAACCTTTTATTAATTCTTATAGAAAGACTTAAAATATTTTGAAACTTTTTATTATTGGATTATAGTTATTTAAAGGATCTACCAATATATTGTAATTTTATATTGAAAGAGTCTTTTTTACATGATATTTTCAAAATGTCCTCCTTACATGGCCTGTGAAAATAATAACAATTTGGGCAGCATAAATTTATGTCCCAAGTCAATTTATGTATGTGTGGGTAACTGAAGACCTGTATGGAAATAAATGGGAGAACTTAGTTAATTTTACTATAGGACATGCAGATTACCAGAAGATCAAGAATAGATTGTGGCTTGAAAGTGGTCCCAGAGAACCTAAAGGAGATTGTCTGAAAGCTGTGGAAGGGATTCAGCTTTGCTCTAAAACTGTACGTCCTGCCTCTCAGTGTGGCCTTGAGCCTTATCTGACTATGATGGAATCCCAGTCATGTGATCGACTAGTTGAAAAGAAAAAGCCTTGTATTAATAAATTCTGCAAAAGCCTCAAGTTGAGTGCTTCAACTTTCATCTCTAAAAATTGAGGAGATGATCTCCAATAACAGCCAACTCCAAAGGAAGACAATACATGGCACGTTCAAGTGAGCGAGCACAGACATATGCCTACTTCTTACATTTATAAATGCCAGATTTATAAACAGAACAATTTTAAATGAGTCTACCCTATAAGTCACAAACAAATAAACTACACAAATGCTCATAATGGAAGAAACACATATCACTGGACTCCCCCGGATGTCTCCTACCCCAGCTGAGATATATGGAGATTCTATGAACCAAGCAGTGCTCATTATTTTTGGAGGTTTGGACTCTGATTTGGCTGCTCTTTTCTCTTTTTAGATGTCCAAATTCAAAGGAAAAAAAATATGAAGTACATTTCCCTTAAAATTTCTCTGTAACATGATTTTAACTAACTTTTTAGTCATCTTTCTGAAAATTTCCCAACAGACATTTCAAATTCTCTCTTGGATGCCACCTTTTCCATGAGGCTATACCTAGCCCCAAAACATTCTCCCACCCTGAGTTCCCAGGTAATTTGTACCTCTATTTTGACCCTTGGCAATTGTGTTTCTTTAGAGCTAGTTTTATACATGTCTTATTCTTTCTACTGAACTGTGAGTTCCTTGCTAAAACTCTTATACTTTAAATCCATGAGCTTGATTTTAATCTTTTCTTTTCAACTGTAACTCTCCCTAGATGAAATAATTATCTCTATGGCTTAAATTATCACATACACACACATATACATATATACATATTGAGCTCAGATATTTCTCCTAATATTAACCGGGTATATCCAATTTCCCTCTAGACATCTCCACTTGGATGTCACACTGCAACTTCACACTTAACATGTGGAACATGTTTGCCATTATCTTAGTACCCCTTGAATCGGTTTCTCACCATGTATTTATTTATTTATCTTTTAACATGGGCAGGCACCAGAAATCGAACCTGGGTCCTCTGGCATCTCAGGCAAGCATTCTTGCCTGCTGAGCCACCATGGCCCGCCCCTCACCATGTATTTTTGATATCAGTATATGGCACCACCATGCACCCAGTTTTCCAAGCCATAAACTTGAGTATCATCCGTAATTCACCCTTCTCCCTCGCTACCTTTCAGACAATCACCAGCCTAGCATATTCTACCACTCCTATAGCACAAGCCAATAACTTATCTTTTTTCCCAAGATTTACTGTGGCAGCTTCTACTTCCACTCTTGCATCCCATTAATCTAATCTCACATTGAGGCCCCCCAAATTTTGCAAATCTAATCATGTCACCTCCCGATAAAGTCTTCATTGATCCTTGTTTCCCTTGGCATATAATTTCAAATGCTTTGATTTAGAAAATCAAAGCCCTAATAGCTGACTAAACTTATATTTTCAGCCTCATCTCTTGTTATGTTCCTATTCTTACCCTATAGTGCATTCATACTAAACATGCAATTCCCAGAATGTAACCACTCACATTTATTCTCCCTCTGTTTCTGCTGTTCCCTCCCTTCTCCTTTGTCCTCTCTCTCTCATCTCTGGGACTCTGCAGATTGGCACCTTCTGCTTGGAATATACTTCCTATCTCTCTCTCTTTCTTACCTTTTCCTCTTCACCAAGTTCATATCTTTATCCTTTAGGACTCAGCTTAACTGTCACTTCCACTAGGACATATTTCCTCACTTCAAGGCTAAATTAGATTCCTTTCCATTGTTCCCATAGCATTTCACTTTTATCTTTATAGTAATAACTATCATGTTTTCTTATAAATGCCTATTTATATACCTGCTTACTCATTGTAAGATTACAATTTCTTACAACATTATGTCCTAAGCACCTAGGTTGGCACATCAGAAGCCCTGAATAATTAAATGAATGGACTCCTCACAGTTCTTTACAAGCAATAGGCACTCTAATCCCTTAAGTTTTAGATGATTTTATAGTGAATACTTTAACAAGAACCAACCATGAAGAAAGGGAGGGATTGTATAGAAAGCAGAGAGATAGAGCTTATGATCACCCCAAACTTTTCAAGTAGATTCAAATATATTATAGAACGAAATCATCTCCACATTCTACCCTCTCAAAGCAAATTTCTCCAAGGACGCAAAGTGACTTCGCCAAGAATCTCAGAATAAATAATTTTCACTGGGCCAGAATCACAGAAAAAATGAAAACGTGAATATGTTGTTCCCTACTTATTTTTTGTTCCTCTCGCTCCTTTTACCAAGTAACACTTTCATGATTCTTGGGGGAAAAAAAGTGTTATATCTTTAAAGGATTAACAATTTACTCTCCTCAACTTGACAGAGTCAGATTTAAATTTGTGTTTGAAAAACGTGTATATTCTTTCATAACTATATCTTCCAAAAACTCCATGTTAAATATTGCACTATAAAATGACCAAGGATATTTTTTCATATTTAGAAACATATACAGGGCTACTTACTTATAATAAAACATAAAAGGCCTTGCTGAGTCATGAATTAGATTTTACTACATATAAATCAGGCCTGCTTTATCACATGATGATAAGTAGGGCAGGATACGTCATTCACTCTTGTTGTCATTCAGATGGCCAGTGATGTAGATGTCCTTGTTTCTCCAAATTAGTTTTGTTATGGCATTCTGACATAATAGTCTGGACAAATGGAATGAATAAAGATCAAATAGACTAAAACAAATTTAGAAGGATAAAACAGGGACTGGATCAATTCTCTCAGACTATTGCATCTGTAATTTAAATGGTCTCAAAACAGTGAAAATAATTCTTACTTGAAAATAGGAAAAGTAGAAAAAAGGTTCTGCTTCTGAGAAATACAAGGGTTATTTATAACTCAGCCCCCAGAAAACTAAAGAACAAACAACAAATAACTAGAAACTCTTTTAAAGAGTCCATATATTTAAAATATAGCACAAATTATATTAGCTGTACCCAACCCTTGCATGTGTATTATAGCACGTGATGTCTGCTGTCCATTACTGATTAGTAATGGCAATCTTTCAGCCTGCTACTGGACAGCTAATATCACATATAATGCAATGCTTGGATGTGCCAAGTTACCATGTGTTTCAGTAGTTAAAGCTGCTGGAATGCAATATGCCAGAAATGGATTGGCATTTACAAAGGGGATTGATTGTTCTAAGGTCATGAAAATGTCTGAATTAAGAAAGCAACAAGGCGATACCTGGATTCTGAAGAAAGGCCGCCAGCATTTGGAATATCTCTGTCCGATGGGAAGGCATGTGGCTGGTGTCCTCTGGTCCTTCCTCCTGGCTCACTGCTTTCAGCTTCTGATTACAGTGGCTTTCTCTCTGTGAGTCCTGTGGGTCTTCTAGCATCTCAAGGGTGTTCTTCTCTCTCTAAGCATTTGTGGGTCCTTTCCTCTCTTCTCCCAGGCAAACTCTGGATTTCATCTCTTAGCTTGGCTTCTCCCAGGGCATTTTCTGTCTCCAAGCATCTGTACTTTCTCTAAAATATTTCTCTCTTAAAGGATTCCAATAAGTAGCTTAAGACCCACCTTGAATGAGTGGGGTCACATTTCCATGGAGACAACTTACTCAAAAGGTCCCACCCAACAATCGGTCCATCTCCACACTATTGGGTTAAAAGAGTATAGTTTTTCTGGGGTACATAATGGTTTTAAACCAGCACACTAGAGGACACTAATATTGACCAAAGCTACTTATAGACCTCTAACTGATGATTAATAAGTGAGTTGGATTATACTCACATTGGAAATGTGGTTGGCAAGGGATATTGATATTAATATGAGCTATGAGACCACAGAAAGGGGGACACATATCTTTCATTATCTTGGTCATTTCTGGGGTGCTCTTCACTGCTTTTTTTTATTTGTTTTAACTGGGCTGATGGAGCCATGTTTTCTACAAGTCAGATACAGGAGTATAACATAACCAAACATAAACATATAGAGAATTCTAACATATTTATGATAGATAGCACATTTTTTAAAAAAGAGACCAAGTCAGTAAGATAATCTATTTTGGAAAGATATGTTAGTGAAATTTATATAGCCCCAAAGTTTTTACAACATATAAAACTCCTTAGTGTTAAGTGTTCTCTGGGTTGGATACTGTGAACCAGTATGTATAATTTACACTAAAAAGAGCTCAAAATATGTATAAAACAAATAAGCATTTAATTAAGGCTAGGAGACATCATGTTGAATTTGATGGTTTTCTAGATGATGCTTAGTAATGATTTAAAAAGCCAAATACACATTTTTATAAATAAGTCAGTGAACATGTTTTTCAGCATGCTATAATTTAATTCAATAAAATCACTGTGACTTTAGAGTTTAAATTTAAAACAAATGGGAAAAAAGCTTAAGAGATATAATACCATAGAGCTCATGTTTATTTCAAAAGAATTAGGCAGTGACCCACTTAATATCTCAAGGATGCAAGAAAGCCACTTGAGTTCTTATTGATGTTGTCCGTTTATCCAAGCCCACAGCAAAGTTTTCTCATGCTCATTATATGATCAAGTGATCACTTTCTCAGATATAATCAGACGTGTCAGAACATTAAAGAAGAAAGCAGAAGACTCTGGAATTGTACTTGTAGCTTGGAAAATGGCGTAACCAAACTATCATTTGTTAGGATGACTAAAAACTAATTTGGCTAAGAGTTTGGAAAAACATGAGTCACTTGCTATCCCAGTCCCCCCCACCCCCGAGTGTTATTAAATGATAGTAATATATATGCATGTTATAATCTGATGAAAAACAACAACAACAACAAAGTAGAGAAGAGATATGGGGTGGAGTAGGGAAACAAAGAGTAGACTGTTTGAAGGCCAAAAAAAAAAAACTCAAGTTACTACTTACATTGTAGAAGTAAGACAAGGAGAACATGATGATAGGCATAATGACAGCATCCATTCCTGAAGACTCAGGAAACTTGTCAGGTCAAAGGCAATAAACTCAAAATGGTACAGCCATGTCTCATCCCTAAGGGTAGACAACACGAGATTGCATTTACAGTAAATTTGTCATTCACTTCACAATGGATAAAGTTGGAGCTGGCGGTGAATCTTGGAAACACCCTTATGCTATAGAATTCACAGTGAAGAAATAATCTGGTAGATAGGTTTTAGCACCTGAGAAATTTAGCACAATTTCCAGGCTGTTCATTGAATTTGGAGGCTATAATAAAATGATGACCATATCACTGAAAACACTCGGGTATCATGGCCAGAGCCTCCAGTACTGAAAACTTCATATTATTCATGATGAGTCAGCTCAAGGTTTTTTAAAAAATGGAATGAAATCAGAAAAAAAAAGTATGAATACTGGAAATTACAGTCTGTAATGAAAGGAGGAAAGAAAATGTGTATGGAAATATGGACAGAGTAATTTAGAAAAATGCAAAGAATTCCATCAACCGTGAAGGAAATTTAGTAAAACAAACAAGAAACACACTTGCTTAAATTAAGCATAAAAGGAGTCTTTAGAATAAGTTAGAATAATTTATCAATTTTAAAAATTTCTGCAGCAATCAAATACTTTATAAACTGCTTTAGAAAATGAAACATTGGAATAAGTAGTTCAGGAATAAAGTCTGTTTAGCTTGTTCACTGATTTGAAGTTTATGAACAAAGTCAC
Organism: Myrmecophaga tridactyla; assembly: GCA_004026745.1. Lineage (NCBI taxonomy): Eukaryota > Metazoa > Chordata > Mammalia > Pilosa > Myrmecophagidae > Myrmecophaga > Myrmecophaga tridactyla. The sequence continues at coordinate 45,840 of PVIY010008483.1, forward strand.
AAACAATTTGACCCTGTCTCCTATTAAGTAAAATGAAGATAAAATATAAAATATACCTAACACTTTCCATGAGAATTTTGAGAGTGAACTGATAGGCAGTAGCAATTGTGCTAATCTGTAAAGAACTTTTTATAAAAGGCATGCATTGTAAATCTCATATATTCAGTTTGCATTAAATTACTCATATAGAAAAGAGTATATTTTCACAGAATTGTGACAGAGTCAGGGAGAATAGATAGAAAATGATAAGGTTATTCAGAGATGGGGAAAGAGAAAAAAAATTGTGGAGAAATAAAGATGAGGAGGGAAGAGACGAGCTAGAAAGAAATGTGGATGAATTAGATGAGAAAAGAAGAAAAAAATAGGAAGGAAAGAAAGCCAGCCTTTACCTGGGCTCAGATATTCTACTTCCAAGGCATGCAGCCACTTTTGCTAAAATGGTAGCCAAATGTCTTAGGTTACCCATCCCCCATTTTTATTTGAGGATGTAATGCTAGAATCATTAGTTTGAGGGTCTTCTGTCATTTTCAAAAGCTGTGTTGGCCAGAGATTTTTAAGCTTTGACATCCACCAAACCGGAACCCATACTTGGGCCCAGGACAGTGATATAATTTGGACTGCTTCTTTTCCCTCTAAAATCCCCCTACTTCCCCCGCCAGATTTAGCTAACCACTCTCATTGGAGACAGTTGATTCTGACCTCAACCTTCATCTGTTGAGGTAAAATGACAACACCTAGAGACTCTTCTCTCTTTAGTTAGAGGCTTAGCTAAGTTCCAGTGGTCTGCAAACATGGACACCTGTACAGTATTTCTTTCTTACCTTTGGTTCTTCCTGGTGCATTTCACGGTCTTGTTTCTTCATAGATGTTTCAATTAATCTGATGATCAGGTTTGCAAACCTCTTCTAAGGGTTTCTAGAACAAACAACTCAATACCAACATGGGCAGCATTTGTTTTTCCTATTTTGAAAGATTTGTCATGTACCTGACAAATTTCAAATGATCTGTGACATATTTCAAAAATATAAAGCAGCAGCAGAAAGGACAAGCAGGAAAAACAGACACACTTATTTTTCTCAGACTGAGCATATCATGTTTTCCAGGCCCTCCCATTCCCATCTTTACCTCCTTTTGTCATATTGGATTACAGATACCCAAATTACTTCATCATCTTCATCAATTCCTCCTGTCTGCCTGTTAGGCTAGTTCATGGAAGCACCTCCCTCAGATGACATGCTAACAGAAGAAAAGTAGCAAAATTCAAATTCACCAGTTTTTCCATTTGTTGGTCCTTGAGAGAAGTTAGAAAACCATACTGGGAACTTTTGGTAGGGCTATTAGCAGAATATGGGGTTTTGTTGGAAGTTTAATATGTCCATCTAGAACCCCTTAATACCAAGTAGCAGAGTTGCTAAAATGCTAATTGAACTTCACCTTGTGGCTCACTTCCCAAGGACAGTTCTTTTCTTCAAGTATCTTGACAAAATCTTACACTCATATTAAGATCTCAATTATTTATTATTTCTCTGACCCTACTGCAATGGGAAACTCAAGCATATACGTCATGTCTTACAAAAAAAAATTCTCATTTGCCTGTTGCTGATACCATAAACCAACAGAATTTGATAAATATTTATTGCTGAATTTGAAGTAATCCTTCATAATACTAGGCAGTAAGTTGCTATATCCAGCTTTTTTTTCCCTTTTTGCCTCTCTATTTATCCCTGTTGGCACTTTTATCCCCCTTATATTTGGTTAGGATTTTGAATTAAGAGCTGGCTAAGGGAGTCCATTCAAATTTGTAGGATTTTTCATTGTGTGGCATTTGAAAGTAAAATTATTGGGGAATGTGATAAATATCCATAAAGTTCCATAAATATTTATCCATGAAGAAAAACTCTGAAATAGCTATCTCAAATTTGACTCTAGGCTTTAAATTGGTTTGGGGGAAGGGAGGGTTAAATAATCATATAGGCCCTCTTACCTTTCTGGTTATAAAGATGTTTGCAACAGGACTGGTTCTGGCTAAAGATATACCATATTTATAAAACGAGGTGTGAGAAGTTTGTGACTCATGTAGTGGTAGTACAATACGTAGTATAACAGCGGGCCAACTTTTTGCCAACATGAGTAAACAATCTTTATGACTTAATCCTTATTGTATCTGGTTCCTAATAGGGTTATTGACCATTACTTGGATCACTTGTGTAATTCGCTGTATATTTTGGAGCAAGACAACTAATTTCCTTTAAGCCTCATTTCCTTCTAAAACAAAGGGCTAGGATCTGAAATACATACCTCCTAGGTTTGTTTTAGGGGTAAAATTGGATATAAATATGATGTACATATGAAAACTGTCCGAAGAGCAAAGAGATGTCATCCCATCCTCAATAAATCATGGAATACTTTGTTCTCTGCTCTGGTGGATTACACAGTAATGACGGAGAGTGACAGATGATGGAAATGGAGATTACTGTTCTCACATGAATCCAAATTTCTGTGTCAGGAAATGATAGGTAAACAATGGCAATGACAAGTTAAATAAGTCTGATACTATTCAACAATTTAGTCTTTGGTATTTGGAAGATGTGTTTGTGTACAGAATTTCCACCAGAAAGTTTTTATAGCAAACTTTTCATGTCAGAAGTTTATTTTTATTGGTAAAATATTAAATAATATACAGAATTAAAAACTGCACTTACACTTCTGAGAAGAAATAAATCTTGGACAAATTATATGCTTGTTCCTGAGATTCCCTAAATTTATTCCAGTAGCTGTGCACTCAGACAGTACAAACCTTTATAATATAATCCTTTTCACAAAGTATTACAAAGTTTCTGCAGCTTCTTTAGTTGTACATACATACAGACACACACTCACACATGCATATACAGCATTCATACACATATACACAGTACCCACATACATACACATAACATGTATGTGTGTGCATTAAAAACAAGGAAAACACAAGTCCCACATTTTAGTCTGCAGTGATAAAACTGTTTAGCGGAGGTCTCCAATTGGTATATAGCAGAGTGACTTGTCACACAGCTGAAAAGACTCTCAGTATTTCCGTAGTAAACCTCATTTTTGAGGTATGGTATCTGAGACTTTAAAAAACTACATTACACTGAGCAAACCTGACGTACAAGGTCTGGAATTTTAATTTTACACATATAATTATATATATATATATATATATATTTCTTTTTTAAACAATAGTTTTTATTTCCCCAAATTATTAGTTGGAAAAAAATGAGGTTTACTGGTTTGACCTATTGTTATTATTTTTTTGCTTCTAAAACTCAAAATATCCTAGAAACTGTCAAGCAATTAGTCTTTAAAATAGTCTAATTACCTTTGGTATTGTTAAAGAAAAAAAAAATCTAAAATGACCAAGACACATAGCTACCACACAAATGCAGTAACTGCCGTTAAGAGAAATACCAAAGAAATGTTATTTTTTTAACAAAACATGTATTTACATTACAGCAGTTTTACTACAGGGACAGAGGTATAAAAAAAGAAAACCAGCATGTTACATATAAATAAGTATGATACAAAAAATACTTCTTCCTTAAATTTGTAGGAAAACAGGACGAGCTCCAAATATTTAAAAAATCTCTGATAGGTGATACATAACTGTTTAAAATTATGCTAAGTGCTTTGCTTTTATTTTAAAGTTCATTTCCAAAGGGAGAAATGAAGTGAAAAAAATTAAGCTCCTAATTTAGAGAACTGGGCAAGGGTCAAAGGAGAAAATTTAGTCCAAAAATTTCAACTTTAGGACACATTTCTCAGGCAAAAATATTACTAATTTAAGTGGAAATTTAGCCCAAGTAAAACACCAAGAGACTAGATCTCTGGTTTCCATCTTTTGATTGTGGAGTATTTCTCTTTTTGCTTGTTGTGTCCTTTTTTTCTTTACAAAAGAAAAAAAAATCACCATAGTTTTTAAGACTTCAAGGGAAGTATTGCACTTGTACAGAAAGAAAAGAAAAGTAAACTTTTAACTAAACAGCAGAAGCAATCACTCTGGGTTTGCAAATAACACATGGTCTAAAAGGTCCAACTGCTGAGAGCAAATACAGGCCCTGGAAAGTTCCCTCCAAACCTGGAATATAATTATAGTAATGTTAAAGCATTTTTCTCCCAACTGAGAGAAAATTAAGACTTTCTGCTTTATATTTTAAGCATCTTTTTTTAAATATTTGAAAAAAAAACTTGTCTAATCTCTCACGATATACAGTTTAAGAGGACAACCTAATCAGAATGAAAAATTCAACAAAAAGGAAAGCAACCATGATATTATGATTACAGAATTTCTGGAGTCATAGTTTAGGTATCCAAATTTTGAAAGGGAAAGTAACACAAAGGTTATATACCTTAATATTTTCAATCCAATTTTGTTTTAATATAAAAATGTACTTGAGCATAAAAACATGGCAGCAGAACTATGCAGTTAACAAATACAAATGTAAAATGAAGACAGAAGAGGCTTATGAATTAGAAGAGCTGACCTGATCTTCAAACTTGTAGAGGGGAAACAGAGGCAGAGGCACCCAGAAGCAGTGATGAATGAAAGACAGACAGAGGGGAAGAAAAGAATTGGGGAAGAGTTTACAACACTGAAGAAGAGATAACAGAGACCTTTGTTACACAGAAGGGAAAGGGATTTATGTTCATAATTTCAGAGTGCTTGATCATCAAATCTTTTTATCGCAGTTTCAGAATGTGAACTACTTAATAAAATAAAATAAAACAACCAGAAACAAAACCCAGAGTCCTTCCCTTGTTACAGTATACTCATTCTTTTTTTTTGAAATTCTACTTCCAGTATAGTAAATTAAGTCAAATCCTGATAAGTGCATAGTAGGGGATTCAGTGACCTCCACCTGTTCATGAAGTTTTTTTTTTTTTAACGCGTGTCACTTGAGGTAATTTGAAGGGCCCGATTCACTGCCAACTGGCTTATTTGTACCGATATGAAGTTATATGCTGTACTTTATGTTGCTTATCAGAGGGCCTCTAAGTTGTATATTTTATTCACAATAAAAAGGACATCTTAGAAAACTAGTCATTCGTGTACCACTTTCTATATGGGATAAAGGTTAATTCACAAATTTATACAGAAAATATACAAATGCAACATTATGGGGGAAAAAACCCGATAAACAATTATGAACTTATTTCCAAGAGTGCATGTGAAAAATATCCACAAACTTACAGTACAGCAAGATAGAACTAAAAAGCTAGAAATAGAAAGTTATATAGAAACATTATGGAAATTCCAAAATTTTAGGTTTCTGCAATAAATGTAAAAATATTCAAGGTGCCATTATTTGGCCTACCAGTACACTATGATAAAAAGAAACACTAGCATATCACAGCTTCTTGGTCATATGACATTTGCTTTGTATAATCAGCAGCTCAATTCTTTTAAAAGCTGTCATATCCTAACACATCCATCGCAAGTAATACACAATCATGGTATTAAACCACTTGAGATCATGCTTTGGAGAATAGCAATGTGATATGACTGTTCAGCTTTGTTTTGTTCAAGGAGAATTATTCACCTGCTTTTTTTTTTTTTATATTATTCCTTAAAACATTACCAGGTTAGAAGATAGAGGTTCTAAGACTAGAACCATACTAGTCTGTGGATGAAACTGCAAAACAATACTGTATTTTATTGACCTAAAAATTCCACCAATAAATTCTGTATGACATTGAACTTACTCTTCCTTAAAAACAAAACAAAACAGAAATCTATACCAAATGCAATTCACAGCTAAAATTTCATTCTACTCAAATTTTAACTGCATAAGCTTCAACGGTATTCAGAGATATCAAATTAAAAAGATATTAAAATCTGGTTTTAAATTTCTTTTTACGTTCAACAGCTTGAGCTAAAAGTTTCTATATTGGAAATTCTTCTAACGGTTTTGCCCTAAGAACAAAGAAGATGAATTATATAGTAATCAATTTTAAATGATTTTTTAAAAAATACATGATAAAAGTGTGGTATCGTTAAAATAGCTAACCAACACTTTAAATGCATTTTTAAAAGGCACCAATATAAATAAATTTTAGAAGTATTTAATACATTAAATTCAGGATCTTGTAGAGTCCAGTCACTGTATATTTTAATTATTTTGCAGAAACTGGAGGATTAAAAACATTGTTTAAGAAAACTTCCCTCTTTCATCTATACAAACTTCAATTTCACCCTCCTTTTTTTTTGGATTTCGGGAATTTCCGGTTTTAGAATACTCTTCATATAGATAGTATTTGCTAAAATAATATATAAAATATAATTAAAGCTGATCACAAATATAACATCCCCTTTTTGCAAAATGAACATTTCAAAGTTTAAAAATAAATGTAGCAGTACCTCTTAAAATCTAAGTTCTGTCTTGAAACTTAGGACATACAGATTTGTTTTGCATTTTTTCCAGCTTTTTCTGCTCTCTTTTTCTGATCTAAGTGATCATTTTGGTGATAGCATGAAATAAGATTTGGAAAATAAAAATAAAATTTCCATTTAAATGCCTTTTCTACTGTAAATTTTGTTAAGCATTGATAAGTTATAAACACAACATAGTTCTGTGAGATGTGCAAAGGAAAGATGAAAACTGTAAATTAAAAAAATCTATCCAAAAATCTATCAAAAATATGTCTTTCACCATTTGTCAGCAAGCAAATGTTGAGAAATTTTTCCTGTTTCTTATTGTTTAAGAGTTGCTACTTGTCCTAAGGACACGCTAATAGCTTCTTTAGCATTTCTTAATACAATCTGGTAAAATGATTAAATTGCTCAGTATTTACTATAAATTTAATTCTCTATATGCTCTTGCACATATGTAATCACTCTGGTTCTTTCATGAGTTTTCTTTAAAAGACTGCATATGTGTGTGTGCACACAGACACATCACACACACTGTGACTCATACATACGATTACACGTATGTATGCATGTGGAAGACCAACTTCCTACTCGGTATCCAAGTCTAAATCCTAGTCTCATTCTCCCATTTTGTTCTTTTTAAAACAAACTGAAATCTCTTCTAATCTGTCTACTGGGGATTTACTGTTTTAAAATGCCCCATCAGAATGGATTTTTACAAGTGGTTCATCACTTCTACAGAGCTAGAGAGAAAATTCTGGGCAAAATTTGAGCAAAGCAATAAGTGCATTTCTGTAATTCTGTCAAACTGGAAAAAATAGAGTATAACCCATTTTCATGCTGCTTAAATACTTTTCGTAATGTAAAATGTCACCTAAATAAACTGGGTATACAACTGTTATGTAGAAGTTGATTTATTTGGTGTCTGACCCTTATATCTATTTTTAGGTATTATCACCTTGCATATTTCCTCTTGTGAAGAAAAGGCATGTAATAGAGTCATCTATAGGACACAGAAAGCCCTATGTCCACAAGAATTCTTTCTAACCTACAAATCTGAACTGACCTTGTCCTTATTTGTCCCTGTCACACCCTGAGCTATCTCTACCTTCCTCTTCCTCATAGACTGAAGCTAAGAAAATACAAGTATAAACTTGTAGCAAATATGCTCTCACAAATATTAACTCTCTTCAGCAAAACAGATTCTCAAAAAAGATGAAATCAGAAAAGTAAAGCACATCAGTACTGTTTTCATAGGGGTGCAACACAACTCTTCAGGTCCACCCAAATTCAGTTTCATCCCAGGGCAGGTAAGGAAATGATTGCTCATCCACTGAAAAAAAAATGTAAGCAGGGAGAATATTCATAGATGATGCCAGCAGAAATCGATACACAGCCCAAGTTACAAGCCTATTGACTATAATCTAAATGTTTCCTTGAATTCCAGTAAAACATATGGGCACTTGACCTAAAAATTATTTACCTTTCTCTAAAAGGAAAAAAAAAAAAAGAAATTCCAATATTACTTGGGAATGGTGATGGTGGGTAGGGGAAACAGATTCTCAAAGACATGCTTTACCTATGAATAAACTGTATGTTCACAACGTACCAAAGCATGCAGGAAAAAAAGTAACAGTTGACAGTCTATTTAATACATTTCCCACCTTTGTTTTGGTGCAGTCTCTTAGAGTTAAGGGAACCATTTGGCCATCTATCCAAAAATAAATATGACTGGGACTCGAAAAAGAGAGCTGAGTTGAAATCATTTTTGCCTAATTTTTGTTATAATAGTGCTTAGAAGTTGCTTAAATAAGCAGGTAGCAAATGAATTAAGATACTATTGGGACCAGATTTGCTTATCTGTCCATAGTTCTCTAGTCTTGATAATTCTCACACCACACTGTATTAAGAAACCTAGTTTCAGCAAATGCTGTTTAATGACCTTTTAGAACAGTTATCATTCACTGCTTAACAGAATTTCAGTATACAAAAAATGGTTATCACATAATTCAGTCAGAGGCAGGCCTGTTCCCACTAAACAAGCAGTGAGTTCTGCCTTCCAAGTCCCCCAAATGACTTCAATCAGTATCTCTTAGTTCCTCCCCTCTAATGCTGCTGGAGTACAAAGCAAAACGGAGTACCCACACAAACGAAATTAAAATCTGTACATGAAATATGCAATATATGTCATGTATGGGTTACAGGGAGGGAAATTCTGTACTAAAAGATTGCGAGTCATTTCAGAGAAGGATTTCTATATAGGTGACTGTGTTTGGAATAGAGAAATGTGCAGGACACAGCCTCTTTTGTTTGGAGGTTCAATCACATTCTAGACTCCAAGAAGTATAAAAGCGAACTTGGCTTTGTGGTTGTTTGGTTGTTTTTCTCTTTTATCTATACTCCAATGTACAGCTTACAAAGAAGTTCCATTTTCCTTGCACCAAGAGTAGCAAATATTATCACTGAAGAAACACTAGAATAAATAGCCCTAATTCAATAAATTTACAGACTTCAAGGTACCACATTCAGGTCAAATTAGCAAACTGCTCTGAGATTTTGATAGAAACAGCCTATAGCAAGATTTTTAAGACCTTCTACTTAGAGTAGAAGATGAATGGACTATGGACAGAACACTGGGTAGTCACAGCTTGAAAAAACCAGTGAAAAGAGAAATGCCAGAAAAGTGATTACTAAGTGTTTTTCTCCCCTGTTAACCTATATTTTTCTACTGACTGGTTAACACTGATTAATTGCTGATACGGTGACAATCATAAGCATACTTCAGAAACAAATATGTATACTGTATGCTGCCATCACATTACAGCTTAAAAATATTAAAAACAAAACAAAACTTCCCAAACAAATATATGAAAAGTAGAAGTCTCTCCTGAAAACTATTGACTGTGCCTCTTAGCCACTCTTAGACCATATGTTATTCTGAAAAGTAGATAAAAATACTATTCATTAAAGGTGTTAAAAGTAAGGCTGCCAGGGTGTCTATAAAATGCCAGTCATCAAAACTATGGAAAACAGTGCTTAAGTTTAGAAAAATAAGATCATAGGACCTCAGATGTATTGTAGGTGGCCCTTAACTACCTGTAGTTTAAAAGTTTTGCTCTAGGGTACAGTGTATAACATACTGTGTTATAAATTCCATAAGGGAAGTAAACATAGAACCCACTACTCATTTTAGGAGTTATCATTGAAAATAACAATGTGTTTGATTTATGTTCCATGAGCTCTGGAGAACAACAAAAAAGAAAGTTTACATTTTGAAATAAATTCTTTGAAGAGAAGAATTAATGACATCATTTTAAACTGCAAAAGTCCTACCTAGAAAACTCTAAACCTTCCTGTGTTTGATCATAATCCTGAATATCAGTGGCAAATTAGAATCTCTTAGGTGAATCTATATGAATCAAGTGATTTTTTTTCAAAGCATGATACGCCTTATGTCTATGCATGGCAGAAGTGAACTGCTCTTAAGTTTCCACAAAATAAACAAGCCAAGTTATCAAGAAACAATATCCCCTGTCCCTTCTCTCTTCCATTTCTTTCTTATTGTAATTAGGCAGAGCAAATGACACTGCGTCCACAAAATAAGAATTATTGACAATAATAATATTAAAAAAAATAAAGGGTATGCCAACATCTGAGGGAAGATGGGATTGTAAGTGCAGTATTTCTTCATGTGCAGTCCTTACTTCATAGGGGTCCCCTTTGGAATGAAAAGGCCTAATGGAATGTGTGCTCCCCTCGAACAATGTGTGATGAAAACTCGTAACGGTCCTGGCTTCTATAGCCACAGATGTTGCATTCCAGTGGGTCCCGATAGCCATGGCAACCCATGTGAATGGTGTACATGACATGGTCTAGGAAAAGGACACGGCAGTGCTCACACTTGAAGGCCCTAATCTGTTCTCCCTCTCCATTGAAGACCTTGTAGATGTCCTTCAGAGAGCCCTTAGGAGCCTTGGTGGTATCCAAAGCTTTGACATCCTCCTTCATGTAAGCTGGGCTTTGTTTCCTCTTGGGATTTAAGGCAGGATTTCCTTGGTAGGACTGGTGGTCATCATGGCTGCTTTCTGAGTCAGTAGAATCCAGGCAGCTATTGCTAGGAGAGGCCTCTCTTTCCTGGGGTCGACTCTTTGGTCTGATGAGAGAGATAGGGCCATCCATGTTGTTTTCATGACTATCAGAGGTTTCCCTGCTAATGGGCCTTTCTATCCTATTTGGATGATAGACCTGAGAATAAGCTGAGCTTATAACGGGGGCCACCTCAGCGATTGTGCTTGGCGGGTGCTGCATCAGAGGGTGGAGGGCCTCAGCTCCAAGGTAGGTGATTGCATTGTTGATGGCTTGGTCCATCATATGAGACTGCATCAGCTCAGCCTCCTTCTCATACGTTAAGTTCATGTCAAAGTGAATATCTGGGTAGCTGAATCGCATGAGCTTTTCCCCTGAGAGGGAGAGGGGAAGAAAAAGAAAAGAAAAAGGGATACGACAAAATTAATGACTGGACTAAAATAGTAAAAGGTGCTAAGTTAATTAATGGCCTCCATTTTCCATAATATGGGATCAAGTATTTAGGCTCTTTAATTCAGCTGAGAAATATAACAACTCTTAACATGCAAAGAGGATTAGCCACAAAAAATTTCACAAGCCATTTGCTCTTTTTCTGATGCCACTGCAAAACTGCATCTAGCCTGAGAGGTATAGTTGAGTGTATAATCATCTTATCTTCATTTTCAATTAAAATTCCTACTTGTCTAGGATTCAGGGATCTAAAGGAAAGAGAATTATCAAGGGAAAATAAGTCATGTGTGGACTATACTTGTTTTTGCATACTTTAAAAATTGTGACCAAGATACAAACATCATAAAAGTGAGTGATCTGGTTATAACATGTCACCTTACAGTTTTGTAGGGTTAATTTAGTTGATTTAGCTACTACATAAGAAAAAAATTAAAGAGCCAATATATGTCATACTTGAAAATTCGAATAGGGTCATTGTTAAGATACGTCTAAAAATTGTATCATCTGATAAATTGAATGAAATTTAGGGCCATTAAAAATAAAGGAATTATTTCTAAAAGTACTTGCTCATAAACTTGGAAAATATCATGATTCTTTGTTTTGTTTCTTGAAATTAATCATCATTTACTTTTATATCATCCCTTTCTTATTCAGTCATGTATGTGATGGTGCTTGTATTTGTATACATTCTTAATCGGCCGTTTTTTTTTTTCCTTGAGTGAAGTATGTTTGTAGTGTTATCTTTTATATTTATTTCACATTTAATTATACTTCAACATAAATGTCTGATATTAACTTGAAATGATTTTTGGTACTTAAAACAGGAGGAGAAATTTTTAGTTTTTCTCCTTCAAATATTACAAGTTTTGGATAGAATATGTCATCTTTTTAAAGTTCTGCCATTAAAACACTGTGGACTCCAACTAGTTACCTAGTTTCTTTGGTCATTAAATCTCATAGATGATAGTTTGTTGTTTTGTATGGATGCCTAAACTTTAGGGCTGATTAGGAAGTGATGACCCACAGAGCTATATTCTAGAAAAGCAGTTTCTGATAGTTTATTATTTCAGATTTGAAGAAAGGGCCCCAAAGTGGATCTCCCCAAAGTGGGATCAGGGTAATGATGATCATGGGTAGTGAAAATGGAAGACAAAAATGATGAGAAATTATCTATGGCATCCAATTTAAGATATCTCAATGTCAAGTCTCAAAATCAAGTGAGACAAACTTGATCTATGTTCTCGAACAATTTGGAGGGAGTGATAGCAATTTAAGGTTCATTGATAATACGGTGGGATGTGTGCCAAGGAGTCAAATGAGAAGAGCACTTATACTAGGTAATAAAGTGGCAATGGGGAGAGAGCAAAGTGAAGAGAATAAGGATAAATTTAGGAAACAGAATTGCTAAGAGTTGGTGATTATCTGAGCATAGGAAAGGTGAAAGAAGAAAGAGTGAAGCATGAAGTCAGGTTTCTGGCCTAGCAAACTTGATGGCAATGAGATGGAAAAAATGATGAAAACAACTGGTGGCAACTGCTTATTATTGATTGAATAATAATCACGTCCAGTAATCACTTAGATATAGCCTCAAATTTAGAAGAGAGATCTTGGCTCAAAATGTAAAAATGAGAGCCATCAGTTAATAAAAAGTATTATCTGAAGCATGGGAATAATTGATATCACTGAGACATAGGTAGAAATGTGAAGAAAAAATGCAGTGTCTACACATGTGTGCATGAAGTTTGTGCAGCTTTAGGAGAAGTCCATAAAGTAGACTGAGATGGAGCAGGCAGAGAAGCCAGGAGTGCAAAAGAGACTTAATGCCATGGAAACCCAGGAAAGAGAATACTTCAAAAGGAAAGGACTACTCAACAGTTGCAAATGCTGATTTAGAGTTGTATAAGATCTAGCTTACAGGATGTCTACAGGATTTGGCAATATGGAAGCCAGTGGTGACCTGAATGAAAATAATTTCAATGGAGCATGGGGAATGAGTAAAAAGAAAGAAATTGCGGAAAGCAAACAGAATTCTTTCAACAATTCAATCTTTGAAAAGAAGGAGAAAGTAGATGGTATCTGGAAGGAGAACTGGGTTTAAGGGAAGAACTTTTAAATGATGAGATATCATCACATAAACACTGATAGAAAATGCCAATGAGGGCGAGGATGAAAGAGTAAGTGAGAAAGAAAAAAAAAACAGTGTGAGATTATGGCCAAGAGAAGAGTATTTCACAGCATAGGAGGAGGAATAAACCTTAATCAGAATGAGGGTTACTTTTTCAATGTAACAAAGAGAAAAAGCATTTATGTGGTTGCACACAGTCCTATAGGATTGGTGATAATATAATGAAATAATTTTCAACTGATTTTTCTTTCATTGAATCTAGATATTAGATCTCAAGGAACTAGAGGTCATATGGGCAGACAATAGAGAAAGTTTGAAATGGCCACAGTGGAGAGTAGAAGACTGTTCAAGGATGGATTAAAGGTGTGTTGCTACATAGCATGGATGCACTAATTGATATTTGAGACCATTTATTCACTTATTTACAATGATATCAATTGGCAAGGCTGTGGGATTTTCTCCAAAGGTACTCAGCAGCTGAGATGCAGATACGGATAAGATGTTCAGTGTAATGTACTAGAGCATAGGGTTTTTCTGAGAGAAAGTGATAGAAGACAATAAGTTAAGAAAGTCAAGAATATTGGCAAGTAAGTGGTAAAAGTGATGAATCATGGAATACAAACTGGATAAGAAAAGATAAACAGAATGCCCAAGGATTACTGGAGAAGTTGATGAGGTAAAGAATAGCATTTAACTAAGGAATATGGCAAAAAGGAATTTATGGTAAATGTGGAATGATGATATTTTTCATTTCAAAAGCCATCATAGAAGGAGTTACTGTACCTATTGCATTTTATACATTACTCTTAGGGCAGAATCCAAATAAAGGAAAAATACCCTCAAATTCTTAATGAAACTTTAATGTCATTATTTCAGAATCACAATATAATTTTTTTTTTTTTTACATCTGTCACTCTTCTCTAAGGAGTGTAATGAAACCAAAGTGATAATATTTCTAAGTCACAGGAAGCATGATGAAATGTTACAAAGAGCACACTATATAAATTTAGAAGACAGAAAGAATAACGATAATAAATTTCACAGTTTTCCAACTACTCTAGTGTCTAGTTGAGATAGAGGCAATTAACAGACAGCCATCAAATTAATCAATTTTAAAATAATGAACTGGCTTTTTAAAATGAGTTACCCGTAAAAAGAAAGGGGGAAAGAAAAATTACTAAGGTCCAAGGCAGGCTTTTTTTTTTGCATGGGCAGGCTCTGGGAATCGAACCTGAGTCTCCAGCATGGTAGGAGAGAACTCTGCCACTGAGCCACCATGGCCCATCCAGCAGGCTTTTAAGTATGATCTCAGGGCTCTGATCTCTGTCAATAAATATCTGTTAATCTTAAAATGATATTCTGGTGATTTGTTAGTTCTTAAATTTTAGATTGAAAGGAAACCTTCTCTGAGTTTTTAGTGGCTGAAAGAATTTTATTATCCTTTCCTCTGAAATAACCAAAGAAAAGATTTTCTCAGAATCACTATTTAACCCATGGTAGAATATGTCACAATACTCTTGAATATTTTTTATCTCTTATTTTTTTTACTATATTCAGTCTAGTCTAAAAGACAGATATTCACATACATAATGAATGATCATTATTTATATTGAACCTCCATTAATTCATACATTCTTTTAACAATTAGATGCTTTTTATATCCTCTAAGATACTTCATGACTTATAGCATGTATGCAGAGTGATGTCAAGCCTGGCTGTATCAAAAGATAGCTAAACTGATTAATTTAAAGGCTTAAGATAGAAAAAAGGGAAGTTTAAATATATAATTTTTAATATTTTCAGCTCAAAATCATATGCCGGATGAAAACAAAGTAGAACCCATAGATCTAAACATGAAACATCTTAAATATGTGTTGTATTATATTCCTAATGCAGAATACTGGGGAAAAAAACGATAACTTCCCTTTACTCTAGTTCAAATACGAAAAACAGTAAGATCATGTAAAGACAACAGTTAAAAACCTAGTGCTGATGCAAATGTAAAAACAGATCACAAAACTTGCCAAAAGGTTACAGTATTTTCCTTATGTATTATTTTTCAGTAAATTGATATTTTATTTTTTTACATCTCATTTATTTACATTCAAGCTCATTCTGAGATAATGACTTCCTGCCCTCAGTCTTCCCTTTAGTTCTCTTTCCTCTGCCCTCCTCCTACGGAATGCTGAAGTGAGATGCATGCGTTGTGGCATGGAGCGCAAAAGGATAATGGAGAAGGAGACTGGTTTTATTTAATGAGATGAAATATACTCTATATTTTTCTACTACATGGGAACATGTGTTTGCTCATTCAAATCATCTTCTAAAGAAGTAACAGCATTTGTAATGCTTACCCACAAACTTTTGTGGAGTGGAGCTTTTACGTTTTCCCATATTCCCTGTGAGCTTCTCTATGACAGCCGGTCTCTCAAAAGGCACCAGAGAAATATTGTTGTCCATAATAGGCTCTTGTTCCTTACAATCTTCCATAGGAGGTACTATATAAAACCACACAAAATATGCAATCTGATAATTTCTTCAACATTTTGAAAGACGTATAGCTGAATCTGCTATATCAATATGTGTTATACAAATGTAAGTTAGTACGCCTGAATAAAAGCAAGGAGAAATAATAACCACCTCTAGCGTGAAAGAATACTCGTTAACTTTATTCTTACAGAAACACACATACACAAAGGATTTGCTTTTATCTGAGTCTCTCTCAGATCAATGACATAAATTGTTGCCTCTATTGGCAGCAAACGTTTTCATCTAGTTTCTCATCTTTTTCCTCTGGAAGTGTTTTTAACACTGATTAGAAACAATACTACTTTAAGACTGCACTATTCTCAAGGCTTTAGGAATTTATTCTTTTTAAAGCAATTTAAGTAAGTCATCTTTTTTACAGGAAAGCTTAAACAGACATATAATAACAGCACAATATTTAATCAGATTTTTCATCCAGGTATTTTCCTGCAACAGATTTTCTACTTGATGAGCTGAGTAAGCTGTTAGCACAATTGCTACAAACTGCTACCCTTAAAAGACAGCCTTGAGAAGGAGATCCAATGCTGTATACATCTATGCGTAGTAAACTGTGGCAGATTTATGATCATAATTTATTTTAAAAAGAGCTCTTCAGCAGGATAAAATAATCCATTTCCAAATTGGGACACTGACTCACTAAACTATGCCCTTATTCATTTGACATATACCCTCCAGTATGGCTGCCTTTTCATCCCATTTTTCTAAGTTGCTATGAGCTAATATATTAGCCATAGATACTGATATTCATAGCATTGAAAAAGAACACATAAAAAATGGCTTTTGAATGGAAATACTGTGAAGGATGTTTAAGTAAGAATCGAGTGACATCTGAGACAGATCAGAGAAGACCGTTTGATTAAAGAGTCTCAGGAAATACCATAAGTTATTACTTCTTGATTCTAGTTGCTTTCGTCAATTGTACTTGTGCCAGTACTATTTAGAAACCAAAGGGTTTCATATTGTAAGATTCAGTGTGCACTCTAAAATAATTTATACTGCTCCTTTTATTTGTACAGGATAATCCTACCGTGTGAAACACAATGCATTTTAATGTATAAGGGGATTCTAAAAATAAGCACTTTAACATTGGTTGATGCTAAAATAAAGTGAGAAAGCAAGAGCCCAAAGTTAAGAAATTCAGGGAACAATTCAGGTGATCTATTTAATAACCAATACAGGTTGCTCCTTTTCAAGAAATGAAAAGTGGCATTGGAAAAATGTTTTCCTAACTTGGACTTGTTTAAGGAAATCCACATTCAATCTAAATTTTGGCCAACCTAGTGTATTCTGGTGGATAAGTTAAAAAAATCTCAATGTTATTTTATATTTTATAAGAGTTCCCCTGGCTGTGAGTTTTAAGGGATTCTGCAATTATTGAATGTTAGTTTGGAAATAAACATTCTAAGATGAGATTCACAAACAAGGAAACACTTAAGGCATTTTGTGCACTGATTCAATTAATGATTTCATTAAGTAGCAAAAGTAAGCCCTAAGACATCACATAAAACATTTTATATTCTTTTAGCAGCAGCTAAAATAAAAAATATATAATTAAAATATATAGTGCAGTAAAACTATATATGTTTAAATAAAAGCAAAGAAAGGTTAATCAAAGATTTCAGATGAGGCCAGGAGGACGGAACAGTGACAGTATTGATGATGGGAAACTATGTAATTAGATATAAACTAAAGTCAAACTTTTTTGTTTGGCTGGTGGATTCATAGACACTTACTATATTATTAACAATAATAAATTATTAAATAAAAAGCAGTCCATTATGGACCAAAGATGAAAATATGACATGAAACAAGTCCAAAATGAAAGAAAAAAAGGAAAAAAAAAGGTTTGTTGTATAAAATTTTGTTAAAAAAAAAAAAACACAGCAAAACTTAGTTATTCGGGTTTGCCCCCAAATTGAATATACTAATTAGTTTTGAAATGAGTAATGCAAAATTTGGCAGTTTTGCTCCAAGTCTCACCCTCAATTTTCATATTTGCACACATTTATTGCTCAAAATGAAACCTGGGTGTGGGAACTGCCCCACACCACATCCACATAATTCAGATTTGGCCCAAGTTCAATGAAGCTCATGTGAACTGAAAACGTTGACTTCTGCAGAGCTCTGGTCTAACTTGTACTTCACAACAGCACCTCAGATGTAAAGAAACCAAATTGATCCTGTTTCTACCACATCAGCAATAATAAATAATAAAAATAATCTGACACTTGCTATGTGCTAAATACCATTTAAGGCTTTGTGTTTAATAATTCGTTTTGTCTGATCAACAGCCCCATGAAATTGGTACTATTATTATCTCCATTTTACAAACAGGGAAACCAAGACTCACAGTCATTAAATGATTTCCTCACAATTTACACCTTAGTTAGTTGGGAATATAGAAGATGAGCCTAGGTGACCCGGCTCCAGAGCCTGGGCTTTTAACCACTATGCTACTTAGTTCTTTGTAGATTCATTTTGAGTGTAGACTATTTATAAACTCAAGTGTACATATGTGTATGGTTCATCACTAAGATCTGAGACATTAACTCAAATACATAACTACTTTAAAAAAATTTTTTTTATTGTAAAATATAACATTTATACAATGCAAAGAAAGAAAACAGCAATAATTTTCTAAGCACACTTCAATAAGGAGTTACAGAACAGATCCCAGAGTTTGACATGGGCTACCATTCCACCATCTCAGATTTCTCCTTCTAGCTGCTCCAAAATACTGAAGGCTAGAAGGAATATTAATATAGTGATTCAGCAGTCATACTAGTTTGTTAAATCCTATATTCTCTGTTATACCTCCTTGTTCTCCTCTGATCCTTCTCCCTATCTATGGGGATCTTTGGGAATGCCCATTCTGATTTTTTCATGTTAAGTAGAGGTGTCAACACTAAAGGAAAGGGAAATACATACCTAATTTTTATTTTAAATTTTTGTTTTCATGGACTCTGGTGTAATCTATCAGAATGTTTCTGGATAGGAACATTCCCATGCCAGATAAGCCCTAAAACCCAGAGTTACCAGTTCTCTCCAAGAACATCAACCAGTTGCATCCCCCTACCCCATGATGTCGACACCCCTTTCCAACATGAAGAAGTTGGAACGGTCATTGCCCAGATAATCCTAAAGACTGGGAGAAGGATCAAAGGAGAAGGAGGAGCTGTAAAAGAGAAGATAGGGTTTAACAAATGAGAATGACTACTGAATCATTATATTGATGTTCTTCTTAGTCTCCAGTATCTTAGATTAGCTAGAAGGAAATGTGGAACTATAACCCATACAATACTTAAAGTTTGTGTTCTATAAATACTTGTTAAAATGTACTTTGAAATTTGTTGCTTTTTTCTATATAGGCTGTATTTCATAATAGAAAATGTTAAGAAAATGTTTCTGGATATATATTGCTTGAAACACAAACAAGTTCTCTAGTTAACTCAATAATGTATTAATGTGTGAGACATTTATTTTGTCTAAAAATATACCAATAGGCATAAAAATATACTTGTTCAAGCAAACTTTATAACCAAATATCTTCTTTAACCTTATTTTTTGAAGTTAAAACCAGGATAAATAAATAAATAAATACATAAATAAATAAACACATATGCTTTCATTATATCATTCACTTCAGTCAACCACGAAATAGAATGGTAAGAGTATTCCCAACATAGCTGTTTCCCGACAATCCATGCAAAATACAAATTCTAAGGAGGAACAGTTTGACGAACCTAGATTAGGTCACATGTCTACCCCTGGCCAGGAGAGGGTGGGGCATCTGGATTGACAGTCCCACCATGACTGCATACAATGGAGAAAGACAGTTCTCTAAGGGAAAGTGGAAGTCTTCTTACCAAAAGAAGGGGAAAGGGATATCAGGCAGGCAAAAACAACAGATGTCTTGTATATTGTCATAAATGTTTTCCATGTTTCTGAGTCTAAAGAAAACTTTTCAGTTATCTTTGTTTTTTGTTATTGCTATTGGGGATGCAGAATCCCCACTTTTAAAGTGAAGCTGGGAAAACAAGACAAATTCACAGAAAGTCTCAACATATCAGTGAGTGGGGCAAACAGTACGTTTACTAAGGCTCCATGGAGGTAGGGATTGCTTGTTCAGGACTGGGCTTATTTAAGAAGGCTACATAGAACCTAAAATGGATCATGAAAAAAAGGTCAAACTTGACCAACTAGAAAAAATGTGCTGGACCTATAGGTTTCATATGGTCCCATAATGCTGGAAAAGGTTTGCAAAACCTTGAATTCCAGATATATATTATATCAATAAGCACTGGGAAGCCATTAAATATTTTTGAGCAGGTATGTGTATGTGTATGCATTTTTTTTTCCTTTTTAAAACAGCTTTATTGAGATATAGTCACACATCATATAATCCATCCAAAGTATATAATCAAAGGTTCACTGTTAACATCACAGAGCTGTGTAATCATCATCACACTCAATTTTAGAACATTTTCATCATAGCATTTGACAGCATTGATACTTGCTTTGGCTTCTATGAAATCAGTTCAATTTTCCTACTTTGTCCTTACTCATCTTTATGGCTCTTCTCTTTTTTCTTTCTGGTACTACCAAAAAACCCATCTAGATATTTCACTCTATATTCACTCATATAACCTTATTAAAACTTATCACTTCAGGCTACTACCTATATAATGGTGGCCCCTGTATCCTTATTTTCTACCCAGACTGCTCTCAAGAGCTCAAGAACTATATATTCAACTTCCTCCTAGACAGTTAAACTTGGCTATCTCATAGGTGGCAAAAACATAATGTGCTCAAAACCTGAAATATTTGTTTTCCTAATCCCCATCACAGGGAATGGCACCACTACCTACCCAGTCATCCAAGTTAGACACCTGTGGCAAATCTTATATTTGTTCCTTTCAGTCTCCTGCCCTTCCTCCCCCTACCACTTTTCCCTACATATTTACAGGAAATTACCAAGGGTTTTATATTTTACACCTGTAGTTGCTCTCAATTTCACAACTTATATGTATATTCCATGCTACTAAGCCCTCCTCAATCATTGCAGCAATCCTCTGATTGGTTTACTTGCCTCTTCTTTGCCCCTCTAATCCCATCTCCCATATTTCTACCAATAAAATGTAAATGTGAACATGTTTTCCATGATAGAGTGCAAAATTCTTTGTTTAGCACAACAGGCCCTTGACACTTTGTTCATGGCCTATTTCTCTAGCCTTATTACCTTCTGATTTCTCTTGCCCTCACAAACTGGACTTCAAGTCCAGTACAAAACTGGTTGTAGGCCCTCAACTACCATGCTCATTTACATTTCCAATTTTTCACACGTCATCCTCTAAACATCCTTCTCCACTTGGTCAGCTGGTTACCTTGTCTTTCAAAACTCAGTTCAAACATACTTTCCCTGGAAATTCCTCCTGGACATCCAGTCTGATTTATATGTCTCTCCTCTAAGCTCCTATAATGTTTATCACAGTCTCTAAATGTTGATTTACTTTTCTATTCTCCCAATAGTAAGTAACCTTAGGGCAGGGATTACATTTTATTTGACTTTGTGTCTAGCACCTTTTATGCTATGGAACAATAAGTAAATATTCAATAGATGTTTACAGAATGATTTAATGATGGAAATGATGTCAACCTATGGAAATAAGTCAAAGAAGCTTACTAGGAAGTTTGTAGGCACTCAATTATGCCTTCATACTTAGGACAAAGATATCCCCTTTCAAAAAATAATCCAAAGCATAAACCTAAGAAGATATATTATTGCTTTAAAGTCGACTATCTTCTGGGCTTACACTTTCATTTTATCTTTGAACAAGGAGGGAAAAGGTGGCTACACAGTTTGATTTTTAAAGCTTTCACTTCAAGCTGAACAGACTTGAAATATCAGCATGGAGACAACTTTCAAACAATATAAATAATCTGCCATAAAACCTAATTCATGATTATCCTTATATCTAAAATTGTGAGTCATGAAATTCCTCCCCTTCCCTCAAAACCCACATCAATATTAACTAAGAACTTTTTATTCTACTTCCTAAGTATCTCTTCAATGTTTAAGTCTGCTCTTGTCCTGACACGGTATTCTGATCTTTTCTTGACATTCTCACTACCAGTTCCTCCTCACATTTCACTCACTGCCCCAGGAAGGCATCTACCCTATATTCAACACTGGTGGCATTTTCTTTGGAAGACACACATTTACTTGCTCCAATGCTCTACATTAGTTACACTACAAAGTTCAAACACTGGGTTGACATAAGTTTTACATCACAACTTACTATTTCAGTCTCATTTCCAACCATTCCTTCAACTTTAACTTTGTCCAACATCTAGGAACCTGTCAAAATTCTTCCATACCTCCAAGCCTTTGCCTATGGCAACTTAATTCCTGGGAAGCACATTCCTCTGTGTCCTGTCCCATCTAGGCAATTTTCACTCATCCTTCATGCTCAGTTCAAACACTGCTATATCTAAAAATTTTCCTTGATTTCTCCAGACAGAGGTAGTAATGTCTACATCTGTGTTTCTGGAGAACTGTATATAATGTATATAAGTCTTTATTAGAGCTTTTGCTTAAGTTTATTTATCTTTTAAAAGTATGCATATATTTCCTAACATAAGTTTAAGAAACAAGTTGGATTTTTTTTTTAATCTTTGTATCTCCTGAACATTCCATAGAACTTGGCACTGAAGCTCTTGATAGATTCCGAATGAAGTGAAAGAATGACTCTTACTTCAGACATTTCCTCACGAAGAGCAAACACGAAGAAGAACATATTTGGGGAAAGACTAGGAAATATAACTATGCTACATATGAAAAAAAATAGTAATCAGGCTCAAGAAGCTAATGGAAACACAGTAATGGTAACCCCTAAACCTACTGCTAAAATAAAAGAAATTAATTAGATAAGATGTAGCAGGATAGAAAAACAGGGAAGGGGCGAAAGCTGAATTTCACTGTAGCTGACTGTGTTTAGAAGACGCATGCCAAACTTGGTATATGAAGGTGAATGATAAACCCCAGGAGCATTTTACCTAAACATTTCTTTCTTTGGTAGTTGGCAATTCCTACTTCATACAGTCAATTCCCCAATAGGAATATTAAAAACAAAAAAAAGAGCTAAAGGATAATCTCAAATTGTTATTACAACTCACCTAGAAAATGTACAGTGTGAAATGGCATTAATGTAAATTTATGTGGTTAAAAGTACACCTGATATTTAAGAACAAATTTTGGGGTCCACAAATGATATTAAAACCTGCCTTCAACCTCCCCTCCTTAGCTTTGTTCTGTGCTCTACCCATTGCCCAAGTCTCTTTCCCCACTTTCTCCCACTCTGTTCCAGCTTCAGGGTCATCTGTAAACCCATGTCATTAAAAATAATTTGGGCATCACAAAAACTCTTTGTAGTTTGTTTGCAAAATATTCCAAAGTGCAATTAATTTTCAAGTCCATAAGAAAATAATCCCATAGAAAGTTAATGTGACCTAAAATTGTTTTAAATACAATTATGATTTTATCTTCAGCATGAAGGATAGAGGGAACTATTATTCATTAAACAAAAAAGTAGGATAGGGTGAATGAAAAGTGTTAATGCCATTTCTACCCACCGTGGTGACTCATGACGTGCCCAGCAGCCTCCATGCTGGCGTTCTGGAGATAGTTGTGGCAGCGCTCCTTGTGCTCCTCCAGCGAACTGCGCTGCTTGTAGCTTCGTCCGCAATAGTTGCACTTGTGAGGCTTACCCACTGCGAAGAGAACTCAGGGTTAGTGCGCTCTCAGTCTCAGCCTCAGCAAAACTAACAGCTACCTTCAGAGTCTGGAAGCAGCATTCTTAGGCTTTGATGTTTGAGTTGCCTCCTCCTCCAAATTCCGATTGAGGTAAGAAAAGAACAGATTTCTACCCAAACTAAAACAGAGCAAGAAGACAGGCAGATGGCACCTCTGGGAACAGAGGCAATACTGAATCAAATTCATGCTCTGACTGTATCCCAAACCATGCGGGACCGATGATTGATCTTTAAATTATCTGACTGTGAACATTAACATTTACTCTTACACAATTCTATCTCTCAGCTTTGAGTCACTGAAAAGACAAATCAGGAGTGTCCTAGATACATGATGAGAATGACTTTTTTTTTCCTTTGGTAAGGGCAGGAAATTTTACTGAAGAAATTTAACAACTCAAAATGCCATTGTTTAATTTAAAGAGATTATTCATGTGTACTAAGTTTAAAAAAACATTCAAGTGATGAGACAAAGTCCCGATAAAAGCAGAAAGTTTCTCATTTCTTTCCATCTTGGTAATAAATTTTCACACATGCAAAATATTAAGGGAGTTTTACGTAGATTCACCCTGATCAGCACTGCTCTTCTAAATACCAAGAATTAACCTACTAGGTGCTTTGATTCAGGATTATTAACAATGATTACTGAAGCGCTAATATTTAGTTATACAATGATGGTGTTATTTTCCAGTACATCTCACATTCAGGAAATGAATTATTCTCTAACAGCCAGAGAATCAGTATCTCAATACACCTGGTAAAATACTGTGACGCAACCTACATACACTTAAAATTTTTTATTAAAAAGGAAAAAAAAGTCACCTGTATGGAAGAGGTACATTTTAAAGTATGACTATTATAAGAATATCAGAGTGCTTTGATTCTTGGTTTTGAATGGGTATAGAACAAGATAAAACACAAGGTGGTCTGTGCTAAAGTTCTCAGTTGCAAGGCAAGATGTGAGTGAGGCCAATGCTTCTTATTGGGCTCCCATAGGAATCATTTAGCTTGCTCAAAGAAAGAAAACTCTTTTGCATGGTATCCCTAGAGTTAGAGATAACATCCCTATCTCTAGTCACGCTACAAACCTGTGCTGTGGTACTGGTCACAAGCGGAGTTAAAATACTATAAGGCAAGGTATTCATACCTGTCTAAGCATTTTACTACGTTGATTAAAAAAAAGTTTTTAGATTATATTTGAGTTGTACACAAAACTAAAACTGGCTATCTCAAAATCATATTTTTGTAAATTATCTTAAAAATCAAAAGCTACTTAGGACATGATTAGTCATTTTTTAAAATATTAGGCAAAGCTGTTTCTTTCTAGTTTTCAGAGACATAGAAACCATGAAGAGACAGAATTTCTGGGGTGTAGAAATTGTGTAGAGTTTAAATCACTACGTGAGAGCACAGAAAAGTATAATAAAATATTTTTAGCCAAAAAAACATTTAGTGTAAATAATATAAATATATTTACACATACTTGCAATTTAAGACCGGTATCACAATAAGTTCTTGCTATTAGCTATTACCATCACTGAATTTTGAATTATTCTGCACTGTTTCTCCAGAAATAATGATGAATTTGCACTTAACAAGTCAACCAACCAATTAATATACATTAAGCACTTATATTTACTAACCCACTGTAAAATAGTTTAGCCATCTATCATCTTCCCTGAGATTAGTCTTTTGCATTATGTCCCATATCTTTGCTTTACTGTGAAAATATCCTCCTTTACTTTCTTCTAATTATTTCTATTACCAATCTTTCCACCTTCTCAATTTAATTGAAACATGGGTTCCTTCAACTTCCCCTGGCTCACGATCCTCTAACACTCCCAACTCACCTGCTTTGGAGGAAAAGACAGAGTATTCTTACTGCTTTCAACCCATTACTTTACAACCCTCACCTTTGAAGTCTATCCTATCTGTTTTAATTCAGCTCCTCCCATTTTAAAACATCACTCCTTCCTCTTCATACCATTCTTCTCAGTGAGTTTAATAGGGATGAATTAATAGGGATTTCAACAATTGTTTTAAAAGTATAACCTCAATGTTTCCAAACTTTCATCTCTAGCAATCCACATACTTGGTGGCACGTTGGATTTTGACATCTCCTATAAATTCTATCTCTAAGGAATTTGCTCTGGGAATGCGCCTCCTTATCCTGCCACCTCTCTCATTTGTTCAACACATATTTAGTAAAAGCTTACTATGTATTAACACTGTGATGAGACTGGAATGTAAAGTGGAAAATAAATTCTCATGGTTCCTGTATTCATGCAACTGACAGTTTGGTGAGAAAGATAGATATTTAACAAATACACAAACAATATATTACAAATTGTGCTGAGTTTTACAAAGCAAAATAATTGTATGCTAACATTGCATGGAGAGCATAATTTAGTTTGAGAAAGTTGGACTAGAAGGTTTGTATGAGGTAGGAACATTGAGGCTGATAACTGAAGGAGAAATAGAAGTTAGCTAGACAATGGCAGCATGTGTGTTATTTCAGGACTTCTGGAAACTAGCATCATTTCTTTCTATTTGCTTTCAATTTAGCTCCCTCAATGCATGCTTACTACTTTTTCAAAGACTGTTTTCAAAGATAACCAACAATGTCTGCCAAACTCAATAGCTTTATAATACCAAGTCCATTTCCTATCAGGTCCTTGATATTATTGTTTAAAAATCAAGTTCATGAAAATATTATTTGCTGCCTATACATGATGAGTTGTTCTGTATAATATATATATAAATTAGGAACTAATACACATAACACATTAATAGAAAAGGATCTAAGTATTTTGCTACTTTTATTTTTATAGTAGTCATTATTATCATTATTATTATACTATCTCCTTATCTGATATATCGTTAATATTATTGAAACTTTTTTTGCAAAGTTATCAATAGTCTCAGAATGTCTAAATCAAATGGATTTTTTCTCAATTCTAATTTTTTCTAATTTCTTGGTCACTAGCAAATCCTCTGTTTCTTTAATCTCCTTTTTTAGTTTCTGGGATGCCAGATTCTGTTTCCTACCTTCACTGATTTCTCAACTGCTTCCTATGGTTACACATAAGTATATATAATATACCAGATTCTGTTTGCACACTACTCTACCTCGTTTTTCTCTAGATTAAGACCTCGTTTCTATCAAATGTCCACATAATACCTGGGAATAATTTCCTGTGCTTGGACGCTCCTATTCATCATCCAAATCTTTTTAAAAATGATCATGGTGAATCCTTTCCATGTACTCAAGACCAAGGGAATAAGGATGCAACCTCCTCTGGGCTCTGACAGCACTCTCTTCATACCCTGTTGGTATATTACTTATGATAATTCCATTGCAAGTGCTTGAAATCTATTTCCCAACTCCAGACAAAGCTCCACAAGGCCAGAGATCATGTTTTACTCAATTCTGAAAATATAATGCTTTGGTAATTATATGAGACACTCAACATGTATTTGTTGAATGAATGCACTTAAACCTATATTTCCAAGTTCCCCATGAATAACTCCTGAAGTTGAACATTCAAGATAGCCAAAATGATCTTCCACCACAAAATTACCTCTTTATTCTGACCACCCTTTTGTGCTGGTGTTAACACTGTTCTTATAATCCAGGTTTCTACATAGCAAAGCAGTTTTCTCTTAAGAATTTGAAGGTTTTGTTCCACTGAAATACTAACTGCCAGAGGTGTTTTTTAAAAGTCTGATGCAAGTATAGCTTATATGTGACTTGCTTAGTTGAAAACTCTTAGTACCTTCTGTTTGTCCCTGATGTTCTGAAATTTCTGAAATCTGTGCTATTGTCTCTGTTCTAATGTCCTTAATTTAGATATCTGTCCTCCAGTTCTTGTGTGTGTGTGTGTTCATGTGCTATATAATGGTCATATACATTATTTCACGTTGTATATTATATACTATATCACATATATCATGTAAAATATTTCTGTATGTACCCAGATAATACATGTATAAAGATAATATGTAGATATAATATACATAATTATTAGTTATCAATAATTCTTTTCTACTTCTCTGTCCTCGCTTACTGGAACTGCTATTGCTTGATGTGAGACCTCTGGATTGATTCTCTAAATTTCTTCTCTTTTTTTCTCATATTGTTCATTCCTATGTCACTTCGTTTTACTTTCAGAAAAATTCTGTCCATTACTATGTCACTTTGTTCTACTTTCTGAAAAATTCGGCAGCTTTATCTTTGAATCTTTCTACTGAATGCTTCCTTTTGGCTATCTTACATTTTAACTTGCATGAGCTCTGTCCTATTTTATTTTAATTTAAAAAAACTATCCTATTCTTGTTTCATGGGTGCAATGACTTTTCTTATCTACTTGACCACAATGTAAGTTTTAAAATATTATTTTCTCTATGTAAAATGCCTATTTCCTCAGATGTATTTTTTTTCTTCTTATATTGTTCAACTTTTTATATTTCCTCAACTGTCTGGTGACTGCTGCCCATTCACATTAAGAGTGAAGCACCACAAAGCTAACCAGAAGCTCAGGAAGTTGAGGTGATATTTGGACACTATAGGGTGGCTAGGTAATGAACTAACTTTATTACTGTCAGACTCCCAAACATTAGTAGCTATAGTTCTTTTCTCTAGAGCTGTTTTACTTCTTCAGAGACGATGCCTCCAATTTCCAGCCTCAAGGGAAATACAAGCCTGGATATTAGTATTCTAGAAGTAAGGCAAAGTGGGGCCAGAGATCTACATTTTTAATAATAGTCTTTTATACAATCTACCTGCTTTAAATCCTTTGTTTTTTCCTCACCATCTACTTTGCCCAGAATCTCTAAGCTATAACCTTTCCAATTCAATATCTCCAAGGAATAAATGTTTATTTCCTATAAGGTGGGGGAAAATTTGTCGGTTGGCCATAACGCCTGGGAAAGTGGCTCTGTAGGTCTATTTTGAATACAGATATTTGATCAGTTCCTTTAAATTTCATTTGGAACTTCAACCCTACCTTCCACAGTCCTCTTTCCTACAAGTTCAGAGACTTTACAGGATTCTCTGGTACAAATTAGCTTATTACTCATCTTTTATTTATTTCTGTGGTACTAAAGTTTCCAAATTCCTCTGTTTTATTAAGTCTGTTATCATGCTACCTTCTTTCCATCTTCCTCTTGGATGCTATTCTATCCTTTCCAATTCTCTTTCATCTTATAGGTTTACACTTGTGTAGACATAGGTGCACAGAGAGAAAAAGAAAGCCTAGTCATCAAAAAAGAAATTAAATATTTTTAAGCCAATGCCATTTGTGGAAATGTAAAATCGCACCTCTCTTTTCTATTCTATTCTGTATTTATTTAATGGATTATGGTAATACAAAATTTCCAAATATATTTCAGCATGATTTTCTGCAATGTGTCTCAAAATGTGGACTGCAGATTACCCACGTTAGAATACCATGTTAAATTGCAGATTCCCAGGAACCACGCTGTCCCTCTAATTTCTGGGGGTGGGACCCTAAAGTCTACATGTTTAACAACTTTCTCAGGAGAATGCTTCTATATTGAAGTTGAAAAACAACAGCTCTACAGAAAGTCATAAATTACTATGGTCTCTAAGTCTGGAACCAAGTTAAAAGTTCTTTTTAAGGTGAAGAATATTTTTCCTAACTCTACTAGAGTTATTTTAATTTCCATATTGGAGAAGTCTAAATTTTTTTGTAATTTCGGGATTAAAATCTGAAAAACAACTTCACGAAGTAATGACAATTCAATTTACTATTGGAAATAATTAAAAACAAGTAATATTTATTTTAGTATGTGAGTTTATTATTGTAATGATAATTACTTATTTTGAGGAGCAATCCAGTTTCAACTAAACCTTGTATCAATTCTATTTCAAACTGACCTGCGTGTCCGAACTGTAAAATGCAAGCAGAAAAGTTACGTTGACGGATTTCTCTTGGACTGCAAGTTGTGTTGCTGCTGTTGTTTTAGAGAGCTATAGTTTTAAATCACATTAGAAATGATAGCATGGGAACTAATAATCTTCACTAGTAAAAGATAAATGTTTTGTCAAGGTGTGGATTGTGGGAGTCTGACTATGTTTCTCACTTCCCAACATCACGTTGAGTGCCAAGTGGAATATGTTGTCAGAAGACAGCTAAATCCACTGATTCATCTTTTTTACACTATAACTTTGAGAACATTTAGAAAAATGACAGAGTGAGGTTGGAAAGGGAAAGCAGTTGCTTTAGAGTTGTCACTTTCCTGACTTGCTAAGATTCAAATAAGGCTCAATCACTTTTTACACTGTTACTTCCAACCTGTCTCTCTGCCCCTGTATTCTTTGGGGTGATAATAAATTAAGATTTTTATTTTTCAAAAAGGTTTATTGAAAAATAAAATAAAATAGCTTTACTGAATCAGCTTTGAGGTAAAATTTACATAAAATGAAATCCATCCATTTTAAGCGTACAATTTAAGGAGTTTAAAAGCGTATACAGTTGTGCAATTAGCACCACAATTAAGAAATGGAAAACTTCAATCACTCCAAAAAATTTCCTAATCCCCCTTTGCAGTCAATTCCCTTTACCCACATCTGTCCATCTCGATCACTGATCTGCTTTCTGTCACTATCGTTTTATTAGAATTTCATATAAACTGAATTATACAGTATATAGTCTTTTGTGTATGGTTTCTTTCACACGGTGTGATTTTGAGACTCATGATGCAGGTATTGATGGTTTGTGTGGACATATGTTTTCATTTTTCTAGAGTAAATACCTAGGAATGGGATAGCTGGGTAAGTGTCTGATTAACTTGATAAGAAATTGCCACACTGTTTTCTGAAATGGGTGCAACATTGGGCATTTCCACGAGCAATATATTAGAGTTACAACTGTTCCACATCCACACCAACATTTGGTATTAGCAATCTTTTTTCATTTTAGTCATTCTAGTAGATGTGCAGGGATATCTCATGGTGGGTTTTTTTTTTTTTTTTGCATGGGCAGGCACTGGGAACTGAACCTGGGTTTCCAGCATGGCAGGTAAGAACTCTACCTGTAGAGCCACTGCGGCCCGCCCTCTCATGGTATTTAAATGTTTTTTCCTATTATCTAATGAGGCAAAATGTCTTTTGATGTGCCCATATACTGTCATACATCTTGTTTGGTGGCATATCTGTTCAAATCTTTTGCCTATCTTTTAAAAATTGGGTTGTTTAACAGAGTCGAGAGGTTATCCTGGAGGTTATTCTTATGCATTAAGTAGATATCACCTTGTTGATCAAGATGTAGCAGAGAGGCTGGAGGGAACTGCCTGAAAATGTAGAGCTGTGTTCCAGTAGCCATGTTTCTTGATGATGATTGAACAAAGATATAGCTTTCACAATGAGACTCTGTGAATGTGAAAACCTTGTGTCTGATGCTCCTTTTAGCTACTATATCAACAGAAGAGTAGAACATATGGAATAAAAATAAATAATAGGGGGAACAAATATTAAAATAAATTCAGTTTGAAATGCTAGTGGTAAATGAAAGCGAGGGGTAAGGGGTATGGTATGTATAATCTTTT
>PVIY010008484.1:0-76857 GCA_004026745.1 Myrmecophaga tridactyla
CTTTTAAATAGATTTTTATTGTTTTATTTAATAATATTGTAAGCATATTCATCACAAATACCAAAATACAATAAAATCATTTAACTAGCTTAACCTTTATTTTAATCCAGTAAACAACAGTGTTTATAAGTACAATTTCTTTAAAAACATTTTCTCTGTATAATATTGAAGTCTAAGGACATATCAAAATTTCTATATCCCTTCACATATTATTATAATAGGTAATGTTTCTAGGTTATTTTTCTTATAAATAACCTTTCAATTAATTTACTAATGCATAAAATTTTGTTTATATTTATGATTATTTTTAAACTGGTATTGAAAATAGAACCTCCAGACCAATATATGGTCTTTAAATTGACTATATTATACTGAAATGTTTAAGTCCTAGAATTATCACATCAATTTCCCCTACTATCAGCAGAGTTACAGACTGTGTATCTCAGTATCTTTTGACCTGCTTAAAGTCATGATTTTTGAAATCATTTTTCTATTTATACATAGATGTTGGCAATGTATTATCACATTATTGTTACTAAATTTAATTTTTTCCATTTTATATTCCATGTGTATGATTTAATTAGTAACTTCTGTCCAAGTATCACTTTGCCCATTTTTCTCTTTGGAAATTAATTTTATTTTGTCCATATAATTTTACATGAGATGTTTACATATTTATCAATCAAATTCACATTACATTTGGTGAAATATTTTTCCATTGTAGTTTGCCAGTTTCTGTACATAATGCACATTGAGAAATAGGCACATTCATTATATATATATATACAATATTATCTTTCTAAAGTTCCTTCTTCATGTTGATAAAATATTAACCTCCAAGTATTTTTCTCACTGTATAAGCACACATTTATTAAAGAGCAAACCACAAGTTAGTAGAAATTTAGGAATGCCAAAACTGGAGTTTTTTCACATTGATGTAGTTTACTTAGAAATTTTAGGATATGTAGTCTACAATAATTAGCTATTTCTCTATATTGCTTTCTATTTCTTTTTTTTTTCACATGGACAAGCATCAGGAATTGAACCAGGATTTTTGGCATGGCAGGTGAGAACCTTACCTGCAGAGCCACTATGGCCTGCCCTGTATTTCATTGTTATTAATTTACATATATTCTGTGCTTACAACAATTAAAGCAGTAACAGAATCTAAGGGTAAATAACTAAATAAAATTTCCCTCTCATTGCAAAGCTAGCTACTTTTAAGCACGTCCCATATAGGCAGTGTTACAGGAGGGACTTTGTATTCCCAACTTTCATCCCTATTTCAATTTTCTGGTCTACTTCAACAATGCTGTTAATTATTTTTAATGTCAACAGAGTTGATATTGAAAATAGAAATGCAGTTTCATAAGTTATTATGATATTTTAGATAATGTTATTCATCAACAGGAGAAAAAGTTTATCCCTGAAAACATTTCAGAGAATTTTAATATTGATAATTCAAATTAATTAATATTAAATACAATTAATAATTCATTTATTCAATTAGACTTGTCAAATTTTAAGTGCGCAATAATGTACCTTGCCTTATGGTAGCTGGATATCTGGAAAAATGCTCAATAGAATTCTTTAGCTGGAAAATGCTAAATATAGTCTTTGTAGCTAGAAATGTTTATTATAATCATTTCACTTAAGTAGATTTGATTTATCTCAAACCTAAAAGTCTTTCCTGGCATAGTTTGCTGTTATTAATGTCAAATGTTGACTGTTCTAAATTACATTAATGAAACCATCCAGCTCTTTCAGGGATAAAGATAAAATCCAAAGTGGGATGAAAACACTATATAGGCTAATATCAGTACCTTCCTCATTTTGAAGGACAAGATCAAAAACCTTACTGGCCAAAAAGGAGAGAAATACCTACAAGATAATAGGTCATGCTGACCAAACAAAATGAAACAAGTAGCCATTTCTCAATTTTAATGAATTCTGTGACTTTCACTTAATTTTTTTCTTTTCTTATTTTCTATTTTCCTTTGGTCATTTTCCATTTCTTTGTTTCCTTGGAATATATACGAAAACTAACATCAGATTTCTCACTAGAAACTGGTCTTGGAAAAATTTTCTTCCAGCTCCTTGTACATGCACCTTCAAGAAACTCACCTTCTCAACAATGCAAAGAGACTTGTTTCTCTGATGTGGGATCAGGGAGCATATATATAGACCATGTTTTCCTGATATTAACAAAATCTCCCCCAGACTCCCAGAATATCTCCTTAAGTTTTCTCCAATTTCATATATTTCTCTAGTCATACAGAACCATTTCATAAGATACCAGTGTTGACAATTATAACACAATTGACAGGTACTTATGTTACATTTATGAAATGGTTTAGGTCAATTACAGTTACACAAATGCTAAATAATTTTAATGCAGAGATCCATACTCTAACTTATTGTGAGTACACCATGCCCCTAATTCTAATTTGTTTCACAATGGGAGATGTAATTATAGCTTCTAAAACTAAGGTAAAAGTATACGTGTTCCAGCTTCATTATACAATCTGCTTTCTAATATTCAACTTATGAAATTTAAAGGATATTTAATATATACTGGAATGACTGTTTTAGAAAAAATTAAAAGTAATGAGATTCTAAAATAATTCTTTGATCAATTATGGCAGTTTGCACTACCAACTCTCCACCTTCCAGAACCTGAGCTTTTGTGATGTTTCAAGACATGTAAAATTAGTAGAATCATGTACATTATAGAAACTAATTTTATACTGATGTCTTGTTTTATATGAGCTGTGATTTTTTTCTAATCAGCACAAATTTAAATTCATTTTTTAGCTTCAAACAGCACTAGTAAATGTATATAAAATGTTTTTATCAGTATGGTATTTTCATACTGTCTTAAATGTATATACAGACAAGCAAAACATTTACCTTGTCTCTAAATTTTCAGATTAAAATTTCATTTTGAGATAATCTTTCTAAAGTGACAGGCATTTTCAAGGCCCTGAGATTTCTGAATATTGTTTTAATTCAACAAACCTAAAATCTGCATCATCTAAACAGTGTGGTTATTTTTTGTTGTTATTTTTAATAATAAACCTCTCCAACTGTAAAATACAGACACGCTTGCAGGTTAAAACAAAATTGTGCACAGAGTTATAATTATTTCAATTTTAACATCTACCCAATGCCATATAAACTATGAATCATTTCTCTTCTCTTTGGCCCTTATTAAACAAGGATTGCTCTAAGTAATTCCATTAGAATTTTCCCAGTTTATCATTATTTAGGGAGTGGAGGCATCATGTGAATAAAGCTACCCTTTCCTGGAAAGATGCATTTTAAAACATTACTAGAGGGTGGTCCAATGGTGGCTCAGTGGAAGAATTCTTGCCTGCCATGCCACAGATACCCAGTGTCAGCTCCTGGAGCCTGCTCACATAAAAAAAACAAAGCAAAACTTTATTAGAAACAATTAGGTGGAATTCATGGAAAATTGAAATGACCACAGCCTTGATATGACATTTACACTTTTTAAAACTTTCCTTAAAAACACATGTAGGTGTGTACAGAGGATGTGCAAACGATGTTAGTAACAAGTTTGCTTGCCATGGTGAAGATAAGATTTCAGGTTTTGACAGTGACTGTTTGTCAAACTTTCTATGGAGTGTCCTCCAAAGAGTTCAGAGACTTGAATGATTCCAAAGAAGGAAAAGGGAGGAGGAAGTTTTGAAAACAAGCCCTAAGCTTCTCTCCCTGTGTGTTCACTTGACATCCTGTATCCCTTCTAACCCAGGTTTTTGCTATTTTCAGGTTTCAGTAGCCACAGATCTGGCCAAGATGAAGGTTCAGATGCAAATAATCAGAAATTTAGGTGAAAACTATCACTTCTATTTATTCAGAATTTGCCTATGGAGAAAAAGAGATATATATATCTACAAGGTAGAAGCAGAACCCTAGGACATTTGAACTTTTCAGCCATTGAAATTTTGATGGTATTAGTCCAACTTTAATAAATTCTGTCATTTACAAAAAAGTTGGCCAAGAAATTTTTTAACAACAAATACATTATTTTTGAAAAAAATGAGTTTTTATTTCCTTTTTTCAATACATTTACTTTTAATGTACTTTTTGCTTCATTTCACTGAATATAAACTAAAATGTGCTAGTAAAATGTTGATAGTACTAAACCTTAATTTTTCCTGTATTTAAAGGAAAATTATGTAATCATGAAAAATTTTATTTCTTTATTTTTGGAGATAAATTTATCAAGTAAGAAGTTTTGTTTTACATTTTTAAATGAAAACATGCTGGATTTTTGTTATGGCTTTTTCTACATTAAATGATATACAGTTTTGTTTCTCTTTTAATATGTATCAAATACAAAATTAAATCGCAAAATATATCTAGATTAAATATTTTTAACATTGTAAATATTGACTGAATATGTGCAGATGTATGTAAAGAGTATGAATATTTCTGAATTAGTGAGTATGAATATATATAATTTGTGTATGAGTATACATATATATATATAATTTTACCATTGAATGAAAAAAGACTAATAGTTTATAAAAGAATGAACAAAATAATGTATTCATAAATACACATCTAAAAATGATATCCTGAAGTCTCCAATAATCAGGAACACACAAATTGAATTAACAGGATGATTGAATTAACAGGATGATTGAAGTAACAATGATTTCACTAAATTTTATTCTTGAATTTTACAAATATTAAATGATTATCAAAATTTTCTACTGCCAGTCATATACGTCAATGGATAACACTTAAATTCTTGGTAGGGCTATATACTTGCAAATATTTTTGTAAGCAATTTAGTAGAACCTATGGAAGAATAAGGCTAGTCTAACTGGAGCTGGTAAAAATGAGAATTTATCTATGAACTGCATAGATGGTATTTTGAAGAAAAGAGAAATGGAAACTTTTACAACATAGTCATGGAGGTCTCTGACAAGATCAAGGTAATTCTTCCACCATGGATTATCTGACATATGATAAATATATAGATATCTTATTTGTAAAATAAATTACTACCCACCAAATTCCAATATAATAAGTAGATGAACTATTTAAGGAAAAAGTAATAAAAGAGAAACTTCATTCTAGGCATTTCTCCTAAAATCCAGGGCAACTGAAAGATAAAATGTGAAATTAAGTTAAAGCACAGTGAGAAAGAAGCTTAGAATGATAGTTTCCTCATTGTATAATATAGAATATAACTTTCTAGGAAAAGTTAGAGATAAAAAATCCACATTCACCTTATGTAAATGAAAATTTTGCATTAAAATATAAAAAGAATTAAATGAAAAATTTACCCAATTGAAAAATACATTCAATATTGGTTGATGACATACTGTTAAAACAACTTATACATAAATAGAAATCCCAAGAGGATATGTTGTAACTCTTGAACACATTATTATTTGAGGGTGAGAGGAAAGTTCGTGGGCAGTAGTAAGAGGCTGACAAAATATTTAGGGAAATTGCTTATTATATCTATAAGGGATTTTAGGGACATTATAAAGGCCCATAATAAATATCTCCTAGACTTGCTACAAATTTAGAGAACACTTCAGAAATAAGATTGGTGGAGAACAAGATTCCTGCCAGAACACTAATAAAGTAAAAGATGAAGTACATGGAGGTGGAATGTCAATATATGGGTCATCACTGTCTGAGCTACGTAGAGACCAGCAAAAATGTTAGAAACACAGTGAGGTTTCCAGGGTCCAGAAAGCAAACAAACTTGATTCAGGGTTCCTATGAAGAAGGAATAAAATGACCTCCCTTGTTCTCATTGCTTTCCTAATATATCAACTATGCAAAATCAAACATTTGTACTGATGTTATTACTTATCATATCATTATATAACTTTTTCTAGCAGAGAAGTGAATGAAATGAAAAGACCTCCAAAGTTATTAAGTTGCAATCCCTCCCCTTAAAAGAATTGACATAACAACAGCATTGAACCTTTCCATCTATATGCAAGGAACATTTATTTTGATCTTCTTTAATTACTCCAAGCAATGTCAGGTACTAGCTGGTTCTTCCCTAAAGGTATTGGCCAGGATTTGCAGTACCATGTTGAATTTAAGTGATGAGAGTAATCTTGCTTTGTCCCTAATGTCAGGAAGAAATAATTCAATTTTACATAAAATGTTGAATTTTGTACATTTAATTTCTGAGTTCAAATATCTTAAATATGCTTATAGACCTAAAAAAGCATGGACCAAAAATAAAGGAAAATGGGGGATGCCCTCAAAAATATATAAAGATAGAAAGATAGTAACCTTAAAAATGAAACAGAGATAAAAACCAGAATATTGAATTTTTAAATTCCAAAAAGATGCTCAACAGCACATTGTAACTGACAGAAAAGGAATCAGTGAATTCAAAGATGAGAAAATTGAAATGATTCAGACTGAGGAGCAGAAAGCAAAAAAGAATGAAATAAAATGAACAGAGCTAGGATAAATGATACCAGCAGTAATGTCAACATATGTGTTATGGAAACCCAAGACAGAAAAGAAGAATATAAGTGGAAGGAAGGATATTCAATACAACAATGGCAGAAAACATTACAAGTTTAATGAAAGACTTAAATATACAAATCCAGAAAGCCAAAAAAATGGCAAAGAGGATAAATTCAAAGATATCAATGCCCAGATACATTATAATTAGTTTTTGCATGACAAACATAGAGAGAAGTCCAAAAAGTAGAACTATAGAAGAAATGTGTCATATACAAAGGTGCCACATTAAGATTTCTGATCAGAAACTATTTATGAAAGAATACAGTGGGATGGAATTTTCAACATGCTGAAGAAAAACAATTGTTAACCATGAATTTTATACAAGTAAAACTTTCTTTGAAATGATGGAGAAATTAAAACATTCACAGAAATATATGAAATGTTAAAAGGAGTTCTTCATATTGTAAGTAAAGAATACTAGGCAGAAGATCAGAGCAGAATAAAGAAATAAAAATCTCCAGTAAAATTAATGACATAAGTAATCATATGTTCTATTGTATTGTATTTTGGCATGTAACTACACTTTTTACTTCTTACAGGACCAAACATGTAATAAAAATCTATGGTTTTGAACACACTGCATGAAGTTATAATTTATTTAAAGAACAACAAAGGGATTAGGGGACAGAGAGGTGTAAGATCATATTTTGTATGTGATATTGACAATAAATAGGATAAAAACAAATGAGATTTTTATAAATTTGAGATGTTAAGGGTCAGTTTCATGGTAACTACCACCCCAAATCTGCAAAACATACAATGAACTGAATGAGAAGGGACTCAAATGGTTCACTACAAAAACTAATACAAAGGAAAATAAGTAGCAATAGAAGAATTCAATGGCAAGAAAAAGCATAAAGATTGCAAAAACCAAAACAGCAGAATGGAAGAATAAAGTTTTATTATTGCAGTTACTTTGAATATAAATGGATTAAACTCTCCACTCAAAAGGCAGAGAATGGCAAAATGGATAAATAGCATGATGGAACTATTTTCTTTTAAAGGGATATTCACCTTAAATTCAAAAACACAAGTGGATTAAACTGAAAGGATAAAAATCATCCAAGCAGTAAATAAAGAGTGTTGGGATAGCTATGCTAATGTCATATAAAATACACTTCTGGAGAAAATTGTTTCAAGAGAAAAAGAAGGACCTTATATACATATAAAAGGATCAATTTAACAAAAATATATAATAATTATAAATATATATATATAAGTTTTGAAGTGAGTTTCCACAATCATTAGGGATGGAACACAGGCTCATGCACACAACAGGAGTTTTCAGCAAACGATTTTTATATTAGTGACACAGAACTGAGCCAATAAAATAGGACAAGGCAGTCTGCAATGATGTCTGAAGTGGCTGAAAACTGCTACAGGTCGGGATTCACGACCTGTTGTACATTGTACATTCCATTTTATATTCAGGAAGGGAGACCCATGTATGTATTACCTGTACAGCAGAAAGAATCCAGAAGAACAACTAACTTCTATATTGCTTACACAGCCCAGTCCAAAGGAGGAGGGGGAAGGTATCCCACTGCAGCTTGTCTCTTGGGATAGCCAAAGTTGTTTGGGCTGGGGACAGTAGCTTGCAGAACCACGTGCCTATTTTTTTCAGAGAAAAGAGGCAAATCTATACAATTTGAGTGTGGTTTTTATCCACTTTGGGGAAGGAGGTAGCGTCACTGAGAATCCCTGCCTTTATTAGGATATGAGGAAGTTTGATTCAAGTTTCCATGCTCAAGGTCTGTGTCAGCCTCTCAAAGAGTTAACATTTTCCTTGTCTGTTAATGGCACAAAATAAAAAAGGAGGTGGGAACAACTAACGATCAGAGGATAGTCATTTAGCCTGTTTGTGATTTCCCAGAGAAGAGGTGAGAGTTGGTGATGTGTGGATGATGGCTATTTAACAGGCGTCTGTGACTTCCTAACAGTTTACCCCTTGGTCTTTCAGCCAGTTACAGCCCAGTCATCTGCATGATTTTCTGTAATGTAAGCTGAACTTTTACCTAGGACATGAAAGAGGAGATGGATTAAGCCTAATGGCCCATCACCTTCAACAACGTTGACAGTACATGTTTGGGAATATGGGCAGCTGCAGCAGATTAAGAAGGCTTCACTTATGCATACCATTACTCCAAGCAGGGTCATCAGGCCTGCCTGACATACTGTCTTCCTTGACACCTTGGATCCCGAGAGACAGCAGAGGAGGTCCCACATAGAATCTGTTTGTATGCAATGCAGCCAGTGGGCTCTCCATTTGGATTTTAGTTATTTCCTGTTCTCTCTCCCCTGAGGTAGTAACTCATAAATGTCAGGAGGTAATAGTAACAGAAAAGTATGCTTCCATGTTGGAAAATGAGGAAGTTTAAGGCAAGGTGATTATCAGACATTATTTTGGCTAGTGTATCCCTTCAGGGGAATTTTTCATTTCAGCTTCCAGAGGGACAAAAACACACAGTCCATCCAGTAAGAGAGTTGTCAGGGTGTAAATGTCAAATCTCCTTTCACAGGTGGCCATTAAATTTCTCCACTATTCCAGCCACCTGTGGCTGATAGTAGACCTGGAAGGTCAGTCTAATAGCCTGAGTCTGTGGTCAGCATTTAATGGATTGTACTGCTAAGTTGGGTCCTTGGTCAGGGGAGATGTTATCTAGATATCCAAAGTGATGGCAAAGCCACTTTCCAGCTATCCCTTGCCTCTGGAAGGGGAAGGAATATTGGGCTGCATTTGGGGACTTCTTGGTTCAGGAAACCAGGGATATGAAAATTCCTGCTGCTCTTTTCTTCTGCTATAGGGATGGTTGATGTGGCAGAAACCTGAAACTCAAAATGAGATCCAGGTTCTAAGGACTCTATAGGCAGGGGGCTGAAATGGCCACATTTATCTGCTGCCAGGCCTGCTAATCCTCTGTTCCATAATGGAAAGTACCTGCTTTCCTTGTCACCCAATATGGGGATTCAAGGAGGAAACTGAGATAAAAAGTCCTTGGCTTTTTGTCCCATGGAAATATGTATGGAAGGCTCTCCTGGAGTTTCCTTTCTATTCCAGGAACAGCTGACTCTCAACTACTCAGTGTGGTTTGGAGGACTCACCCTCTCAGATTTTAAAATTTATTACAAAGCTACAATATTCAAAACAGCACAGTTCTGGCATAAGTACATACACATATAAAATTTGGCTCAAATTGAAAGCTCAGAAATAAACCCTCACAGATCAAGATCCACCCATTTGGTGAGACAAGTCGTCACCTAATCCAGTTTAACAACCACTCTTAATTAAATCACATCTCCAGGGACATGATCTGATTATATTTTCAAATTTACAGTATTGAATAGGGATTATTCTGCTTTTATGAAATAAGATTTAGATTAAAACATGGCTTTTCTAGGGGACATGCATCCTTTCAAACCAACACATTGCATTTATTGTTTCTTTAAGATTTTCTATCTACAAATCTGTTTTTTTTCTGTGAATAGAGATTATTTAATTATTCCTTTTCGGTGTAGAATCTTTTTCCCTGAACAGAGCCTGCAGCAACATTTTGAATAAAAGTGGTGAGAATGGAAATCCTTCTCATGTTACTGATCTTAGAGGAAAGGCATTGTCTTTCACCACAAATTTTGATGTCATGTGATTTGTATGTTACCATTGTCAGATTGAGGGAGTTAATTCTAATGCCTGCTTGCTGACTTCTAAAATTATGAAACAAAAGTGAGATTTTGACAAAATAATCATCTGGGATTTTTATTGAAATTGGACTGAATGCACAGATCAGTTTGGGAGACACTGACAGATTTATGATAATGGGTCTTTTTATCCCTGGATATCCATCCATGATGTCCATGGGGATATCTCCATTTATGTAGATCTCATTTGATTTTTTCCATCAAAATTTCATGGTTTCTACATATGGAAACTTTAGTATTTTGTTAGATTCATTCCTAAGTATTTGTTTGTTTGATGCCAATTTAAATGTCATTTTGTTTTTAATTTTAAGTTCTAATTGGTCTTTTTTGTAAAGGGGAAAGCAATAGAATTTTTCTGATAACCTTGTATCTTAAAACCATTCTATAATTTGTCATTAATTCAATGGGCTGTTTTTAAAATTTCTTTGGAATTTTCCACATAGATAATTTTGTCTTCTGCAAGCAGACTTTTATTTCTATCTCACAGATGTGTATCTATTATTTCTGAGTTTTCTTTTATGGCATTGGCTTATCTTTCCAGCATGATACTGAATAGGAGTATTGAGAGAGTTATTATTTGTTTCTCCTAATTTTATGGAGAAATCCTCTAGCATCTCACTGTGAACCTACATGTACCCTAGAAAAAAATTGTTCTTAAACTTAAGCCATTCCTGTCAGTGTGTTAAGTAGGAAATTTGATTAAGTTATTTGGTTAAGATAACTTAGCCCACCTCAATCAGTATGGGTCTTGCTTGAATTACTGGAGTCCCTTATAGTCACAAGGAAATCTTGACACAGAGAGAAAACTACAGGAAGGATGAAGGTAAACATCCACAGAACCTGGAGGATAATGGACAGACCAAGATGTCCCACCATGTTCCTTGGCATGTAGCACGCATGTAGTAAACCAAGATTTACTAATAGGAAGCCCCTGAATGGCATAGTCATCAGGAAGAAAACATCTCCTTGATTACTGCCTTGATTTAGGCTTTTTCCCAGCCACAAACCATGAAGGAATAGATGCCTGTTGTTGAATTCTACACATTTCGTGCTATTTGCTTGAGCAGCCCAGCAAACTAAAACATACATCATTAAGTATGAAGTTAATGATAGGTTTTTGTAGATATTTTTTATCAAGTTGAGGATGTACTCCTCTATTCCTAGTTTACTGATGGTATTTAAAAGGAATGAATTGAAAATGTTTTAAATTATAAGAATTTCATGAAATCATACCCATTTTCAATGAAACACAAAAAATTCATTCCCACATGGATTCATGCCCCTTTTTGATTACACTGTTATAATTTTACAGATTACACCTTCTTACATTACTCATTCCAAAATATTTTGTTATAATGATTAGTTTTTATAAGTATAAGTATATTATCAAAGCTACAGGAAGAAAGCGTGTTTATGGAGTTTCTTATATTGACCTCATTTATCATTTCTGATTTTCTTCATTTCTTCCTGTGGATTTATATTACCATTTTATGTCATATTTACTTCCAATGCAGCTTTATTCCCATGCCCAGTTATTTTCAGACCTGTTTCATTTCTATATATTGCAAGCCAATCCTCTATATCACTAGTAATAATGTGGCTGCAAATTCCATTCACAATGAGATAGTTTTTCTTATAAATTTAATAAAACATAAATTAATAAATTCACTGCAAGTATGTGTGTATATGTAATAATGGAATGCTTTTTGCAGGAGTACAAATTTTCCATGCATTTTCAGAAAACAAATTGTTGGCTTCTACATAAATTTAAAATCTATTTTATTAATTATCATGAAATAATTTTTTTAGAAAATCTTCACACATATGAACAAATTAAATGTCCAATAACTTTATTCATAATTTACTCATAATATGAAATATATAAGAAGATATTTAAAATATTGTACACATATATTCTACAATATATGCAAACATTAAAAAGTACTAATTAAGCATTTTAATCAGTATAATGTTTATATAAAATAAAATATATCTTAAACTATATTGGAAGTTCCAGAAATATGTTAAGTGAACAATAAGCAAATAAAATATAGAATGATAAGATCACAATTGTATCAAAATATGTTTTTTGCACCTTCATGTCACAAATTCATAAGAAAATGACATAAAAAAATACAGTACAATATTTCATAATTTAGGCTAGGGAAGAAAAATAGGTTTGAGGAGGCCAAAAGAGGAAATTTAAGTTTCTACATTTTTGGTACATTGTATATTTATTTCTGATAGAAGGAAGTATATTCTTTAGTTGATTAAAAAAGTGCAGTACTCAAAACATTACATA
This sequence comes from Myrmecophaga tridactyla, assembly GCA_004026745.1. Taxonomy (NCBI): domain Eukaryota; kingdom Metazoa; phylum Chordata; class Mammalia; order Pilosa; family Myrmecophagidae; genus Myrmecophaga; species Myrmecophaga tridactyla. The sequence continues at coordinate 12,539 of PVIY010008484.1, forward strand.
GACAGTTTTTTCAGATACAAGTTCACGAATTTAATTTGTTCCATTTCCTAATGAATTAAAGGTTTCACAATAATCTGTTGAGAGAAGAAACTAGATAAATTATTTTTGCTGTTGATGAGATAGGTCCATAACAGGAAACCAATTAGGTAGATAAATTAACTAAATTTGGACCTAATTATCAGAACTTCAAACCCTCAGTGTCCATGATGATATCATTTTCAAGAAAATGAAATCCTTTTTAGTATTTTGGCCAATACACTTAAGTCACTCCAATTTAATTAGGTAAATTTCAAGCTCACACAAAATTCAAGACCCATAAAAGTATCCTGTCAAACTCTGCTTGCTAGTGAGAGAAAATTGAAACTTGGTAAAGTTGCAACAGACAGCAAGAGGCAGCCAAAGCAGTAACAGTTATTTATCCAGTGCTTTATTCCTGTTTTGGAAAGTAGCATTTATCAGTTTCATTCTTGGCTTTAAGTTTCACAGCAATTTTTAAAATGTATCTCTGAAATTAGAACACCTGTGCTTTTCTTAGGTAAGCAAATTTCCTGAAACCTATGAACATCTGCAGTAAGTTTCCCTTTGCTATTAATCTATTTGAAGTAGGTCTCTTGATATATCCAAGTAGGGAAATTTATTTTACATGCTTAATTCCATCTTTTGCATGAAAATAAAACACTGCTTGTTTTATTATAATTTTGATTTTTTTAGATCCATGACAGTCATGAACCTTTATTGTAGAAAATTTTTTTCAAATCAGTTTGTTTCTGAACAATTAAATCAGATAAAGTATACTTTGTGATGCATTTACCATTGTAATGAGTCTTAAAAGCCAGCTAATGTGGGACCTGAATAACTTGAATATGTAAGAACATATATTTATTTGTCATAAGCAATATCATTTGCTAAATGAACAAGTTTGTAGAAAAAATCTTTGTCATCTTCCTTCTCCAACCAACTCCAGTTACTTATCCTATAATAGAGTAAAGAAGAAAAATAAGTGATAGCTGCAATTCCTAACATTTTACAAATACATCAGTAAAACAGTTCACAGGAAGCTATCACCAATTCAGATATCATTAACTTTATTCAAAGAAATGTTTCTACATTTCTCCTATTCTATCAAAGACAGAGGAAACTCTCACCTATGTAGTGGTGAGGGAATCTTTTTTATATCATGCATAAATTACAGATTGCTATACAGTAAATAATTCTAAACTATTCTTCATAGCTATCTTAATAAATTTACTTTGCAGGTATAAACTATGAGTCGTTTGCAACATGTGATGAGAGTGAGACAGACACTACTCTGATGTTCTTGAAGATGTTCCTTAATGGTAGCAAAGAACCACTGGTAGAAGCAGTAAAAAAATGAAGATTCTAAGGATGTAATTGAATTAGGAAATTATCACTTTTCTTGTTTCCACAGACAGACTCAGCATGCCTGAGAAATTTACCAACATAACAGAGTTCATACTCTTGGGATTCCCTAATGACTGGTTCCTACAAAGACTCTATGCTGCCCTCTTTTTCTTAATGTACCTGGCAGCACTGATGGGGAATCTTCTCGTTGTCACCCTTACTACCTTTGACCACAATCTCCAAGTTCCCATGTATTTCTTTCTGAAGAATTTGTCCCTAATTGATATCTGCTACATTTCAGTCACTGTTCCCAAATTCATCATGAACTCCCTGACCAAGAGCAATTCCATCTCCTTCCAAGGATGTGCCTCACAGGTGTTTTTTGTTCTTTTCTTTGCTGGTACAGAATATGCCCTGCTTATACTCATGTCCTATGACCGCTATGCTGCCATCTGCCATCCTCTGCACTATGAGGCCATTATGAGTAGAGTCTCCTGTTTGCAGATGGTGGCAGCATCATGGCTCAGTGGATGTGTCTATGGCTCCATTCATGTCGCAGGTACATTCTCTGTCAGTTTTTGTAGGCTCAACATAGTGTATCAATTCTTCTGTGATATTCCATCATTGCTTAGACTTTCCTGTTATGGAAAGCATATTTTAGAATATGTGTTTATTATCACTAGTTGCTGTTTGGCATTTGTATGCTTCATTTTAATGATTGGTTCCTACGTCCACATTTTCTCTGCTGTTCTACAGATTCCATCTGCTCAAGGTAGGTTAAAAACTTTCTCCACCTGTGTTCCCCACCTCAGTGTGGTGACATTGTTCCTGTCCTCTGGATTTGCTGCATACTTAGGTTCCTCCTCAAAATCCCCCTCATCACTGAACCTCTTTATGTCTGTTTTATATTCTCTATTACCTCCCACCCTGAATCCTGTCATTTACAGCTTGAGAAACAGGGACATGAAGGTGGCCCTTGTGAAAATTTTTAGTGGAATAATGGCCCCAAAGATGTAAATGTCTAAAATGTCTATGATTCAGTTACCTACTATAGTATAAAAAATTATTTGTGTATACTCACTTATTAAAAGTTATTAATTTATTATTCAATTGTGGCTGCTACATGGGAGTTTTTCTTTTTGCAATATTAATTTCATAATATATTTTTAGCAGATGTTACCAATCATCTATTACCTGATGATAGTTTTAGGATTAGTGATATTAGATGTCAAAAGGCACAATTGTCATCACACAGTGTAAGCTGAGAAAGAAGACTATATTATGATCACATTTTTAGATATTTCATCCTCAAATTTTGTATTTCCATATTTTGTTTTGTATAAATTACTCATAAACTTAAACAAATCTACTATTAAATTAAATTATCTTATAATTTATTCTAAATTTAAATGTGATTCTTTTAAATTTAAAATGCTGGGTTTTAATTTACTTTTCCAACCTTGACTTTATTTATTCTCATTTATATTTAATTCTAATTTCTTTCTGAATTTTGATGCATTTTCATGGAAAACAATTTCCTTTTTATTTATTCAGGCCTTTGACTTGTTTTACCTCTCCATGGTAGTAGTCAGATAACTCATTCTTGGATTGATATTCCCTCTTGTATTATCGTATTGTTTCACTTTTCTCAGTTTCCACCCACGTCCCCAGGAATTATTTTCTCAAGTAACTAACTGTGTAAAGGCTCTTACTTAGTTTAAACTATAGTGAAAGACAAACTAAGATATTAAGTCAATAAATTTCTTAGAAAGTACATTTTTTTCACATTGTAATGCTATTTAAAAAATATAAGTAAACAGCTAGACAGATATAGATATATCCCTTATTGTTTTGAAATAGATTGCTACTATTTTAGTAGTTTTAAACATTCAAGTGATAAAAGCTTCTCAAAAGTTATCTATATCCTAATATTTGATGACACTTAATTTCTATGAAAATTTCTATTTTAATCCATATAAACAGTTTTACTCTCTTGGTAACAAGTGCAAATTCACCTCCAGTAACATGCTTCTATTTTAATATGCACTGGCTGTAGATGAGTAACCCTTTGTCATCACCTCTACAGATAGCATGGGGAGCAACACTGCTAAAATTTGAATTTATTTAATGGTAAATAGGCTGCTTGCTGTTTTAAGCTGGGTTTTTTCATTGTTTTGAATTTTAAGATTTTTTAACATATTCAATTGCTATTTGAAAATATTTTGGGGAATTTTGTCTACACTCTTTGGAAGGAATAACTCTTAATTATGAAACAATAACTCTCTAACAACTTGTAAGTATTTTCAATTTTTACTGGAAAACAATTTTGCAAGTTCTTCTGATACTGCTTCACATTCCTCCTTTATCAATAGAGGAATATAGGGCCTTTGAAATAGAACTATGATACTAAGGATTGCTAACACCATTTATAATTTGTATCCTGAATATGAACCAAAATTCCAATACTAAAGAGGAGGAGATAAATATCAGATTGTTAGGAAATAATATGAAAACTAACTGGATTAAGCTAAAAATTCTACCTCTACAAAAAGACCATCAGAGTTTGACATAAAGTGAAGCTTACAATAATGCAATATTATATATTTTAAATGGTGTTCCCAGGAGAACCTAAGCTTCTCAAATATAATATAGTGATAATATAGTGATAGTGAACATAATATAGTATGTTCCTTCATTTGATTGATATAATGGATTCTAGTGAATTTTGACCCTTTCGATTATCTCAAAAGTGAAGGTCAATTTTATAAATCATTGAGGAAATCCAAATTGTCATATCCATATACAGGAATCCCATGGTAATACTATGCATAATAGATATGAAATAGGAAATAATGGAAATGTCAATCAAAACAAATTTTAGTATATTCATAAAATGCAAATACATACACCAAACAAAATGAAAAAATATTTCTACATATTAACACTATAAATGAGTCACTTTTGTACTAATGAAATGAAAAAATCCAAACAATAAAGCATAAAATGATATGGTTTGATTTATATAACATCTAAAAAACTGGCAAAGTTTATCTAAGCTGAAAAAATCAGCAAAATACTGATGATTAATGTACAGCATAGGCAGCAGAAAAACATCTGTTTCTGAAGATGCTGACCCATTGTAAACGCGACCTTTGGATAAGGCTTCTTCAGCTGATGTGTGATCCACCTCAATTAGGATGGGAATTAATCCTATTATTTCAGCCCTTTATAAGAGAAATGAATGCATAGTAATGGGAGAGAAGGTCACAGATATAGCAGCCAGAAGTTGAACATCAGCAGAACCTGAGGACACTGTTATGTGCCTTGTCATGTGACAATGACAACTAAGGGACAAGGATCACTGCAGCCAATCTGTAAACGCACAGTCTTGGGGAGAAAACATCACCTTGATTTGGACTTTCTTGTAGCCTCAAAACCAAGAATTAAATTCCCATTAAGCTAAAACATTTCATGGCATTTGCTTTAGCAGACTAGGAAAATTAAACAGACCTCAGTACCAGAAGAGTTGGGGTTGTTATTGTAAATACCAACAATATATAAATGGTGTTGGAATTGAGTAAAGAGAAGGGACAGAAAGGATTGTGAGGTACTTGATAGAAATGCCTAGATTGCTGTGAATAGACTGTTGATAGAAAAATGGATATTAAATTTACTTCCAATGGGGACTTAGATGGAAATGATGAATTTGTTTTTGGAATCTGGAGGAAAGGGGACTTTTGCTTTCAAGTAGGAGATGACTTATTGAAACTGAGTTCTGATGTCTAACAAAAGGTGGAATTTGAGTGATGAACTTGGATATTTAGCTGAGGAGATCTCCAACATAAATGCAGAAAGTACCACCTGGTTTCTCCTTCAAGCTTACAGTACAATTTGGGAGGAAAGAGATAAGCTGAAAACTAAACCTTTCAGGACACAGGAGTCAGAAATTGATGATTTGGAAAATTCTTAGTGTCTGGCATATGAGAGAGTTGCTCCATGTTATGGTTTACCTCAACATGGAACCAGTCATTGATTCCCATGGAGGTCAGGATAGGAAATGCAGTTACCTAAGAAGGATTTTTGGAATGTTCCTTTTTCTGATGGTTTGGACCCTTGTGTATTTCATGCAAAACTGCCTATTCTTTTGTGACATTGGTGAAAAAAAGCACTCTGAGCCTGACTAAATGGACAGACAAGTGACATATTGGAGAAAAGTCCTTTCAAAAGAAGAGCCATGGTATCTGAGATCTGAACTGAAGACACCTCCTCAGGCCAATGAAACAGACCCACCTTGATGTGGAAAGGGTGAGTCTGCCCCACACTTGTAGAAGGCAAGCCTTCTGCCCATTTTTCAGGAAGAGTGATGGCACCTTACAATTCTAAAACAATAAAGTTTGTATATAAGTGATTGTCAAGAATATGGCCATTGCCTCATTGTTATAGGAGGTTGGAATCTAGGCCCTAGTGTTTGCAAAGAGTCTGGCCATCATCCTAATGCTCTGAGAGGGAGGATCCTGTGCCACAACATTCAAAGAGTGCCTGGCTTCCACCCCAATTCTTGGAGAAGGTGAAGCCTTTACCACAATATTCTAGGAGAGTATGACTGCTTGGCAAGAACTTGGAAGGTGTGGTGCTGTTGCTTTATCAGGTTCAGAGATTTTGCAGACCTTGAAATCTATTCAACTATTTCCTGCAAGGTTTAAAACTTGTTTCAGACCTATGACTTTGATTTTCCTTCCAATTCCTCCATATGGGAGTGAGAATACTTATCCTATATCTATCCCTCCATTGTGTATTGTAACAGACAATTTGTTCTGTAGGATTTACAGGTACACAGACAGACAGGAATTGTGCCTCAGGTCAAGGTACACCTATAGCCAATTTTGGTAAGACTTTGTACATACATAGCATTGTTATGAAATGACTTAGCAATTTTGAGATATTGTGATGGAAGGAAACAATTTTCATGTAGAAAAAACATGCCTTTTGGGGTCCAGAGATGGGGTGTGGTGGTTTGAAGCTGGATGTATCCCAGGAAAACATGTTTTTAAAGTTAATCCATTTCTGTGGTGTGAACCCATTGTGATTAGAACGTATGTATCAGACTACTTCACTTAAGGTGTGACCTACTCAATCAGCATGGGTCTCAAATCTGTTATTGGGGTCCTTTATAAGTAATGGCATCCATATGAAGGGGGAGAGAGATGAAGATGTAGCTGAACAACAACAGAACTTAGAGACACTGCCATGTGTCTTTCCATGTGACAAATTAAGGGTCATGGAACACCATCAGCAACCCCATAGCACTAAAATCTTTGGTGAAAAAACATTACTTTGATGTCACCTTGATTTGGAATTTCTTTTAGCCTCAAAATCTTAAGCTAATAAATTCCCAATGATCAAAGTGAAACATTTCTTGTTATTTGTTTCAGCAGCCTAGGAAATTACAAAAAGAACTATGAGGTCTATGTTATTTTTTTCTCCAGTTTGACTCACTGTTTTTCATAATCTCCACCTTGCAACTTAATTACATCCCTTCATAGTACTAACCAGTGAGGATTAGAGGTCCCTCTGAGCAGAAAATGTCCAGCCTCAGTTGAGGTTACATGGGGGGGGCACATTGTGGCACTGACAGACCAGGAGATAAAGTTATACCTGGTATTCCTAGGCATGGAGACCAGGGGGAAGCATTGAATGTACCAGTGATAGAGGGTCATATTTAGAGCTGTGTCTGCATTGTCACATGAACCATAAGATACTCATGCAATCACATCATTTTCTGTAAATAAATATTTAATTTGAAGCTGTAATTGTATTTATGTTTTTGGCTATCTGATATTTATGATGACCAGTCATTTAAGATTGTGTGTAATGTTAGGCAGAGATTCTGGATGGGCATTCCTAACTATATCTGTGTGCTAAAATTTAAGGTCATTGCACTAATTCCTTCTAGCAATGTGCATTTTCATACTGGATGCAAAGAAAAATAACAATAAAAATAAATATATTGATTTTTATCAGAAAAGCAATTTATTACAAGAATCAGTAGATAGGGCAGAAGCTTTTCTGAAGAAGATACACAAATGACTAATAAAAAAAGAAAGGATGTGCAACATCATTAGCAATTAAAAAAACACAAATCAAAACCACCATGATTCATCACTTCACACCTATAAGAATGGCTATTACTAAAGAAAAACATGACAAGTGTTGGAAAGGGTTCCAAAAACCTTGGAATTCTAGTGCACTGTTGGTGATAATGTGAGAAGCTGCTGTGAGAAGCACTATGATGATTCTTCAAAAAGTTAAATATAAAACTACCCTTTGACCCAACAACTGCACTTCTAGGAATATACACAAAGAGAGTGTAAACAAAGCTGCAAATAGATTATTTTACACCAGTGTTTATAGAAGCCCATTAACAACAGCAAAAAGCTGGAAATAATGCCAATGCCCATCAACAAATAAAGACTAAACAAAAAAATGGTGCCTGCCACATTGAAAATATTCAGCTGTAAGAGAAAATGAATTATGAGAAATGCTGAAACGTCATTCTCAGTGAAACAAACAAGGAACATAAGAATGAACATTGAATGATATCACCTGTAAGAAATGTCTAGAAAATTTGCAGAGATAGAAAACAGATAAGAGGTTACCAGGGGATGGGGCATGGGGTAAAAGAGAAGTACCTGTTTATAGAAGTAAACATAAAAAAATAAAAACAAATAAAAGAATAGTCTCATCAACAAACTGTGATGGAACATACATATAAAAAAAAGAGGTTGGAGCTCTACCTCAAACCATATAGAAAAATTTAATTCAAAATGGGCCAAAGGCCTTAATGTAAAAAAAAAAAACTCTAGAGCTCACTGTAAAGCATAAAATCTTTATGATCTTAGATTAAGAACAAGCAAATAAGCAAACAAAATTTATATGAGGTAAAGTTTATCCTTAAGTGTCCTGAAAATATTTCTGTAGCTAATATGGTTCTGTAGATGAAGCTTCTGTATGTCTCCCATGATGCAGAATAGACTAAAAAGTCATAATAACAGCTAAGTAAGATTCTTCTGGTGACTGAAACCAGGACCTATGAAATAATAATTGCATTATATTCTTTATTGCTGTGTCACATATTCAGGTAGTTCTCAGGTGTTCACACTAAAGATGAATCAACTTAAAAAATATTTAGTGGATTACTACAAAAAAAATTCAAACATTTCATATAGGAATATTTGGAGATGATATCATACTAGCTCATGGCAAAACTCATATTGTAAAGGTATATTATAGTTCTTTAAAATTATGAATCACATTATCTTTATAAATATATTTATTTTGATATTATCTGATGTAATTTTAATTCCAAGCAGGATAAGGATTTTGGAATAAATTGATCAAATGAATAGTTATGATCAGAAGAATTACATGTACTAGTAATATAGTAATATTACAATTCACAATTTAAATTACTTGTATTTGAAAACAGCTAAAGGAGGACAATTACTTGATAAATACTGCAGAGAAATTTGAGACAGCAATAAAGTGTTTCTCAAATCAAAACATAAAAATCCAGTATTTTATCTTTTATTCTGAAAACATATAGTGTGAAATTTGCCATTGTAATCATTTACATTTACATTTTAAAAATCAGTTGCATTAATTACATTTGTAATGTTTTACTGTCAACACCATGTCCACTACCAAAACTTTTTATCTACTAAATCGGAAACTTTCTATCCATTAAGTAATATATTGGTATATGTATATATATTTTTTAATATTGAAAATAAAAGCATTTAATATCTCTTAGAGAGTAAGAACTACTTCATCCCTGGCAGGGGAGGGGGCTTCTCATGGTGCTCACACTGGTGGATCTAATTTCCCAGGCCCCGGCAGGCCTGAGGGGCCCACAGAGGGGCGGGGCAGGAGTCACCAGCTCTATCCTAGTGGGCGGTGCATGTGGGGCCCAGCTGCTCCCTTGCCCGGTGCCTGGCGAGTGCTGTGGGGGGGGTCTGGACGGGGCCTAGGCCGGGGCCTGATGGAAGGTGCTCCAGGCATGGATGCAGCAGGTGAAGGCGTGCTGCTCGTTGCCCTTGCAGACCAGGCACAGGTGGCGGGGGGGCTCATGCTCCTTGGAGCACATGTGCTGGATGTACACCTGGCAGGCCTTCAGACTCAGCTTGATCTCCACCTGGCTCCTCTGGGTCCCCACCCACATGTAGACCTCGTGGCCATTGTCCAGCTGCATGATGTCATCATTGGCCAGGTCATCCTGGCAGAAGTCTGAGCATTTCTCAGTCACTGCAAAGTAGCCCTTCTCGTTGGAGCACCAGAAGAGCCGAGTGGGCATCATGTATTCAGCGTCATCGTCATATGGCTTCTGTGCCCCGATGCCCACCCAGAAGAAGTTCTCAGGCTCCTTAACCTTCGTTCATGACCTGGTTGCTGTAGGAAGCCTTGAACATGGTATTGAGATTCCTCAATCTCATGGTATATTCATTCCTCCAGCTTCAGAAATCACTAATCTATTTTATTTTTTGAATTTTCTTATTTTACATATTTTAAATAAGTGCAGTCATGTAATATTTTTCTTCTGTGCCTGGCTTCTTTCACTCAACATAGTTTTATTCCACCATTAAAAATTAATGAAGTTCTAATAAATTCTACAGCATGCAAACCTTGAAAAGTCAAGAAAATTAAGTAAAGCTAAACATTTATAATAAAGAGACCATATGCATAGTATTATCTGTTGGATTTGTAATGGTATCAATTCTGCTTGGAATGCTTGGTTAAAGTACCCATGAGGTTGTCTGTTCTTGAGCTTTTATTTATTGGTAAATTTTTGATGACTGCTTTAGTCTGTTTGCTTGAGGTTGGTTTATTGGGATCTTCTGTTTCTCCTCAAGTCAATGTGGGTTGCTTGTGTTTTTGCAGAAGTTGTCCATGTCATCTAGGTTGTCTGGTTTGTTGGCATATGGTTGCTCATAGTGACCACATGATTTTTGTTTGTTTGTTTCTTTGGGGTTGGTGATGATGTCCACCTTTCATTTCTGTTTTTGTTTATTTGCACCTTCCTTTTTGTTGTCTTTTCAGCCTATCTGAAGATTTGTCAATTTTGTTGATCTCCGGGAACAAACTTTTTTTTTTTACTGTTATTATCTCTTTCTCACTCTTTTTTTTGTTGTTGTTTTTCTCCATTTCATTAGTTTCTGCTCTGATTCTTTGTTGTTTCTTTCTTTTGGTTTGCTTTCAGATTGGGTCCATGTTCTTTCTTTGGTTAATTCATTTATTCAGTTAGGTCATTGATTGTGACTCTTTCCTCCTTTTCAATGTAGGTGCTTATGGCTGTGGATTTCCCTTTCAATGCTGCCTTTACTACATCCTATGGGTTTCGGTGTGTTGTAATCTCATTTTCATTCATCTTGAAATGCTTGCTAACTTCTGAGGTTTCTTCTTTGAGTCACTGGTTGTTTGGGAGCATGTAGTTTGGCCTCTGTGTATTTGTACATTTTCTTGTTCTGCATTTGTTGTTGGTTTCCAGCTTCACTCCATTGTGGTCAGAGGGGGTACTTTATATGTTTTCAATCTTTTGAAAATTATTGAGGACTGTTTTGTGTCCCAGCAGAGGGTCTGTCCTAGAGAGTGTTCCATCGGAACTTGTGAGGAGCTTGTGTCTTGATGGTTTGGAATGCAGTGTTCTGTGTATGTCTGTTGGGCCTAGATCATTTATCCCATTATTTGAGTTCTCTGATACCTTGTTTAGCTTCTATCTGGATGCTCTATCTATTGAAGAGAGTTGTGTGTTGAAGTCTCCCACTGTTGTTGTAGAGATGTCTGGTGTTTCCTTAAGTTTTGCTTATATTTGCCTCATGTTCTTAAGAATGTTTGTGGTTGCTATTTCCTCTTGGTAATCTGACCATTTGTTGTTATATAGTGTCCTTTTTCTCCCGTAACATTCTTGCATTTGAGGTCTGTTTTGATTGATATTGGTGTAGCTACTTCAGCTTTTTAAATTTTTTTTTGGTTGGTGCTTGTATGGATTGTCTTTTTCCAACCTTCCATAGTCAATCCGTTTTTGGGCCTAGGAGGTGTCTTTTCTGGACAGAATATGGGTGGATCATAATTTTTCATTTGTTCTGTCATTTTATTCTTTTGGCTGGGGAGTTTAGTTTATTGGCATTTGAGGTTGTTACTGTAGAGGCAATACTTCCACTGTTTTGCCCTTTGGCTATTGTTCGTCAGGTCAATTTTTTTCTCTTTCAACCATTTATTTATCTTTGCTGATACTCTGCATTTCTGTGCCCTCCTCTGGGTCTCTCTATTGTCTATTTCTTTCAGCTGGTGGGGCTCCCTTTGGTAGTCTTTGTAAAGCTGGTCTCTTATTAACAAACTCTCAATTTCTGTTTGTCTCTGAGTGTTGTATGCTTTGTGTTAGTTGTTTCTCTGGGATCCTGCTCAAATATTTCTATTTTTTCAATATTTCTATTTTTTCTTCCATCTGTTCTTTTATCCATCAAATTCAGTTACTCCAACTTCTGGCTCAATGATGCTTTTTTCTCCTTCTTCAAATCTGCTGCTGTTTGTCTCCAGCATATTTTTATTTTCATCTACAGTGTATTTTATTTTCATAATGTTTGTTACATTGTTTTAGCCTTTCAAAATCTTCTTTATGTTCTTTTAGTGTTTTCTTATTTTATGTTTTCATACACATTTTCCTTCATTTATTTGAATTAATTCAGGAGATTTGTTTGCATATCTTTGATTAGTTTTTCCAGATTCTGTATGTCCTCTGAATTTTTTATTTTTTATTTCAACTTCTTGAGTCTCAATATTCTCTATTTTTTTTGTTGATACCTGTTCATCTGACTGTCTTGATAAATCTATTCTGAAGTTTGATTTCTCTCTTTGTCTAGGGTTTAGTTACTGCCCGGATTTGTTTTAGGGCACTGCTTTGACAGTTTGGCCATCTGTTCTAGTTTGCTAGCTGTCAGAATGCAATATACCAGAAACAGAATGACTTTTAAAAAGGGGAATTTAATAAGTTGCTGGTTAACAGTTCTAAGGCAAGAAAATGTCTCAATTAAAGCAAGTCTATAGAAATGTCCAATTTAAAACATCTGGGGAAAGATACCTTGGTTCAAGAAGCCCAATGATGTTCAACACTTCTCTCTCAGCTGGAAGGGCACATGGCAAACAGTCAGACTTTCTCGCTCATCTGGAAAGGTACATGGTGAGCATGGCATCATCTGCTAGCTTCTTCTCATGGCTTCCTGTTTCATGAAGCTCCCTGGGAGACATTTTCCTTCTTCATCTCCTAAGTCATTGGCTAGTGGGCTCTCTGCTTCTCATGGCTATGCTGTTCTTGGACTAGCTCTCTCTCTGAATCTATTTCATTCTCCAAAATGTTTCCTCTTTTAAAGGATTCCAGCAAGCAACTCCACCTTCAGTGAGTGGAGACACACCTCCATGGGAATCATCTAATAAAGAATTACCACCCACAATTGGGTGGGTCAGATCTTCATGGAAACAATCAAAATACTCCCACCTAGCAATATTGAATGAGAATTAAAATACATGGCTTTTCTGGGGTCCACCACAGATTCAGACTGGTACACAATCCATGTTTCTCAGCCAAAACATGGTGGGATACAAACGCAGGGCATGTAGACCAGCTCTGATGGGCCTGGGATAGGATCTGGAGAGGCGCTGAAAAAGCCCTGCTGTTCATCTGTTCTTGCCAGCCTGCCCAGCTGATGGTGCTGTTCAATTAATTATGTGCTGGTTTGAAGCTGTTATGTACTCCAGAAAAGCCATGTTCTTTTTTATTTTTTAACATCCAAAGCTTTAATTTGACAAATCATATAAGAAAGTTCTGGAACTATGTCCCAATATAAGGGACCTATTAATGAAATGTAAATAAACACTATTGTAAGTGGAACTTTAAAAAATCAACTGGAAATAAAGGTTGGAGTTTATTTTTCTGATCTTTCAATTCACTTCCACTGATCTATTTGTTTGCCCTTCTCCAGCACCATGCTGTTTTGACCACTATTGCTTTGTAATAAGTTTTAACATAAGGAAGTGTGAGTATTCCAAATTCATTCTTCTTTTACAAGGTGTTTTTTATCTTGGAGTCCCTTATCTTATACATAAATTTGATTGACTTCAATTTCTACAACTAAGGTATTTGATTACACTGAATCTATAAATCACATTTTGTAGAACTGACATTATACAATATTTAATAATTTAATCCATAAACATGGAATGTCCTTCCATTTATGTATATCTTTAAATTTCCTTTACTAATATCTTGTTTGTTTCCATATAAAAACCAATTACATCTTCATGTAAACTTCTTCCTAGCTATTTTATTATTTTACTAACTATAGCAAGTGGAATTATTTCTTTATTTCACCTTAACATTGTTTATTGCTAGTGTTTAAAGACACTAATGATTTTTGCATATTTATCACATACCCCATCTATTTTGCTTATTTACTTATTAGCTATAGTAGAATTTCTGCAGTTTCTTCAAGTTTTAAATATTTATAGGAATATGTTATTTACAAATAAGAATGATTTTAATTCTTCCTTCCCAATTTGGCTGCCTTTATTTCATTTTCTTGCTTAATTTCTGTCTAGAATTTCCAGTAGTGTAGTCACAGTGGGTATCCTTGTGTTATTGCTGCTTTTAGAGAGAAAGCTTCCAGTCTTTCATCACAGATGATGATGCAAAGCATGAGCTTTTAATTTGCACTATTTATAATGTGGAAAATTTTCCTTCTACACCTAGTTTTACAAGTACTTTTATTAAGAATGAGTGATGGATATTGTCAAAGGTCTATTCTATACCAATTGACATAATCATATATTTATTTTCCATCATTTTATTAATATGCTGTTTCTGGGAATTTCTCCATTGCCTGTAGATTATATAGTCTGTTTGCATAAATTAGTTCTTAGTAATATCCTTGCTACTGTTAGGTTCATGTATCAAATTGACTAGGTTATGAAACCAAATGGTGATAAAGCAAGAACTGGTTTGATTAGTATAATGGAAGTATTTTGTGGATTTAAATCATTAGTTATTTGTTTGTTCCTATCAATGATTACATCTATTATATACACGAAGTAGATCGCCATAGGAAATTACAAAATCTCATCCAATCTTTTCAAAGCAAATTACTGATTCAGCAGCAAGAAAGGAGAATTTCTTTCTCTACTTGATCCAGCCAGCTTCTGCTTGGAAATTCACCAAGACCCTCAATGGATTTCCCAGTTTATGACATGTCTTACAGAGTAGGAATTGGCCAACCCATGCAGTCTCACAAGGCAAAACCTATGCAAAATTTATTAATATTATTCTATATATGTGTTAGTCTGTGTTCTCCAGAGAAAAGAAACTGAATGTATATAAATGTATATGCACAAATACATGTATGTATGTGTACACATACATACATATATGGACATGACACTGATAGAACATGGCATGAATTGGCAATGGAGATGTGCAAAATACCTTCAGACATGGATACTCAAATGCTTGTAAGAGGCAAGGCTCAAGTGTATTTGAGATCTTAAAAGAGTTTTGTGGTGTTAAAAATATGATGTTGACTGACCATTAATATATACATTGTATAAAGTTGTTAAATATCGGGATGAGATCAAAGTTTCAAATTCCCAGTTTGTATGTTACACGAAGGATCTAAATGTTTCTATTTGTGGCCTGAAAAATTTTTTATTTCCTATAGGCACACACATGATATTTCTGAAAACCAGACCAAGAGTGTCGTTGTTCAAGTGAGACATAAATCAAATTGTAAATTAAATTCCCCCATTTGCATACTGTCTACATCTAAACTGAGGTCATAGATTGGGAAGTATTTTGATCCTGAAAATTGGAAAGGAGACATATGGGCTTATAACGATGAGAGTATTGACTTGACAGCCTAGATTCTGCTATGTATTCTTTTCCATATAATGGTGTGCCTGAGGAGTCAATCACCTGAACTCTAGTCTTCCCTGAGGAGTCAGACATTTTGTCCCCATCTGAAGATGTATAAAATGACATGTCTGTAACTTTCTTACCTGAGAAAACAGCACTCTCACCTCCATCTGAAGACATAAACTACATTTTACCTGATGAAACTCTAATGGAATGCCCTAAGGTAATTGGCATGAATGACAATTCTAAATCTTCTCATGATACACCCTCACCATCCCTCTTTCCTTCCAGGCCTCTAACTGGACTGAAATTCCCATATACCCTGAAAAGGGAGGTACAAAGTGTGACCATGAGGAGGTAGGCTACACTCCAAAGAACTCAATGATTTACCCAATGTCTATATACATAAATCAGGGGAAGTTTTGTAGGAATATTTAATAAAGATATGGGATAATGGTAGAAGGAGCATAGAGTTGGATGAGACTGAATTTATTGATACAGGTCCATTGAGCTAAAAGTCTGGATTCAGCATTGTAATTAAAGGATTTAGAAAAGTTCTAATGGTTTTTTTCGGTGGTTGGCTGAAGCATATGTATATGGGCAGCAATTTGGCAAGTGGTGGACTCTGGTAGTTTTGTTCATGTGTCAACTTGACTAGGTTAATGTGCCCAGTTATCGGAAAATGAAATACTGGTCTGATCATTACTGTCAGAGTGTTTCATGAATATAAAATCAGTAAATTGTTACATCTATGGGTGATTACATCTATAATCAACAAAAGAGGCTGTGTTCAGCAAAAACATAAATCTAATCCCATCAATTGAGCGCCTTAAAGGGAGAATTGATGATTTTAGCAATCAGAAAAAGGAATTCCTTTCCCTACTTCACCTAGTCAATTTATCCTGGGGAAGTCCTCTAATCCTTAATTGGAGTTCCCAAATTGTAGCCTGCTATAATGAATTAGAATGCACTGATCCCCACTGTCATGTGAGCCAATTCCTATAGTCAGTCAATTAATTTCTATCTATGTATCTATCCATCCACATGTGAGCATGAGTGTGTGTGTGAGTGTATGTGTGTATTGACAGTTCTGCTTCTCTGGACGATCCTATTATAATCCTTTTCATTTACGCTAGCTTGGTGTTTCCTCCTTCTTATTTATGCTTAGAGTTAATTCTGTCTTCTTTTTTCATTGTCAATCTAGTTAAATGTTTGTCTATTTTGTTGATCTTTTCAAAGAACCAATTGTGCTTTTCTTAGTTCTCTTTATTGTTTTTATGCTGTCAAGTATAACTGCTCTAGTATTTTTATTTCCTTCCTTTGTTCCCTTTCAGTTTATCTTGCTTTTCTTTTTATAGCTCCTCTAGTTGTGAGGTTAAGTCTCTGACTTCAGTTATTCTTTTTTCTTTTTTAATGCAATCATTTAAAGTTATAAGTTTTCTTGTCTGTAATGAGTTTGCCACATCCCATTAGTTTTAGTACATAGCATTTCATATTCATTAACTTTAAGTTATTTTCTAATTTAGATTGTGATATCTCCTTTTACCCACTGAGTTTTCAAGAGTGTGTAGTTTAATTTCCATATATTGGTGAATATTCTATGATAACCTCTTTTATTGATTCGTAGCTTCATTCCATAGTTGTAGGAGAAGATTCATTGTATAATTTTATATATTTAAATTTATTGACACTTATTTTTTGACGTAGCATGTCTTGGAGAATGACACATGTGTCCTAGAGAAGACGGCTTCAATTCATTTTGACAAAGGTGAAAAATAAATTTGTTAGATGAGAGATACCTCTCAATAAATAATGCTGGAGAAGCTGGGCATCCAGAGGATAAAAGTCAATATCAAACCAACCTCATGGCTTTTACAAAAATTCATTCAAAATGCACCACAGTTTTAAATGGAAAATGTGAATTGTGCATTCCTTTAGCAAACAATAGGAACAAACATTCAGCATCCAGGATTATGGGAACTCTACTTAAATTTGATACCAAAAGCACAGTTCTTAAAAGGAAAATTCCATATATTGTACTGTTTTGGTTTTCTAAAGCTGCTGAGATACAATATACTATAAATGGATTAGATTTAACAATGGGGAATTATTAGATTATGAATTTTACATTTCCAAGGCCTTGAAAATGTCCAAATTAAGGAATTAACAGGATGATACCTTTTCTAAAGAAAGCCTGCCAGAATTTGCGTCACCTGTGTCACATGGGAAGGCAAAGGATTGGCATCTCCTTGTCCTTCGCACCTAGGGTCAAAGGTTCAGCATCTCTCTTAGTGGCTTCCTTTTCCAGATTCTGTGGGTGAATCATTGTCTCTCAACTTCTCTGAGCTCTCTTCACGTTTCTCTGTGTGTTTCTCTTAATTTTCTCTTTTGGTTTCTGCATGTGTTGTATCCTCTTATAAAGGAGTACAGTTATAGGTTTATGAACCAACCTGAATGTGGCACGTCACATCTCAAATGAAATAACAGAATCCATCATGCAATTCATATTAGGTCTACACCCACAGAATGGATTAAAGGAGCATGACCTTTCTAGGGTACATTGCAGATTCAAACTACCACAAAGACCTCATAAAAATGAAATATTTTGCTTTCTGGAAGAGGATGAAAAATGAGCTATAGACTTGGAGAAAGTATTTACATGCCACATAAACAATGAAAGAGTACTCTCTGGATTATGTAAAGAATTCTAAAATCTCAACAGTAGATGAAGAATAAAAGTATTAGAAAATTGGAAAATACATAAAGATACTCTCTCAAATACAGGTGCTTCTGCAATGATTTCAGTTATAAAAATAACTGAAAGAATATGAGCACTTTCTCTTCCCTGCTGCCTGGAGGCTTCAGTAAAATGACCATAACCTGACTCAGTTATGGAAGATACATTCAGACATAGCAGAGCAGGAAGTTTAGAACATGGTTCCCTGATGATATCAGAAATCACCCTTTAAATCTTATCCTTCAATCCTTTTGAAAAGGAGATAAATAAAAATCTATCTTGTTAAATCAATATATATTTCTTCTCATATATGAGAAAAATTTCTCAAGCCAATAATATATGTATTATATGTATGCATTATACAAGACCTATGCATTATACAATATATATGTATATTATATTATACAATATTTTTATATTATAGAACATACCATGAGAGAGCTAATATATGTATTATAGAACACACAAATGAGAGGGCTAAATCCATATAAGCATTCTTTGGGGTAAATGAGCAATTTTACATAGGAGCAAATTAGATTAAATAAATACACTTTTGCTTTTTTTAACCTATGTTTTAAAATTGCTAGATTTTGGCAGTAGTTTAAAGTAGGACATAGTAATATTAACTTATATTTATTTATCCATTAAAACATTTAATTATTCACACAACAATATTTATTATTTACTTACTGGAAATTCTGTGCTGTATAGTCAGAGAAGAATGCGAGCAAATACAAGTGCAAAGTTTTAAGCAGTTATTTGAGCAACTAATCTTACATATTTTCCAAAATATTTAAACCAAGTATCTTAAAAGTTTGGACTTTGTTCATAGACTTGAATGGAAAAATGTCATGTAAATTATTATTTTATACAGCTGATAAGATTCTTTTTTTAGACATGTAGGATTGTAAGTAAATTACTTTTCCTAGTATATATTTAAGCACAGTACATTTCAAGCCACATATCTAAAATTGCATCATAAGGCAAAAGCTATTTCATTACCAAAGGGGCAACATAGAGATTTAAATGCTTCTTGGATAACCATGTGACAGTCATTTAAAACAAGAACAATTAAGCTTATCACCCTATTTTTTACGTAAAAATTTTCTTAATGCTGCTATAACATCCTTGTTCCTAAGGGTGTATATCATGGGATTAAAAATAGGAGTCACAATGACATAGAAAAGAGAGAGAAATTTATCAGTTCCTACAGAATATTTGGATTTGGGCCTTAAATAAGTGATAGTGGCAGATCCAAAGAATAAAATAACAACCACCAAGTGAGAAGAACATGTGGAGAAGGCTGTGTTCTGACCTTGGGCTCTTGGCAACCTCAGAATGGTGGAAATGATTTTGCTGTAGGAGGCAAGTATCAACATAAAAGGGACTGCAATAAAAAACAAAGCTACTAAATAGACAGATATCTCATGTGCAGAAGTGTCCCCACAGGCCAGCCTGAGAATGGGAGGGATGTCACAGAAGAAATGGTTAATCTGGTTAGAATCACAGAAGTCCAGAGAGAAAATATGAAATGTTTGCCTTTATCTGGAAAGAGATAGCACTGACCCAGGCACCAACTGCCAGCTGGATACACATCCTCTGGTTCATGACTAGAGGGTAGTGCAGAGGGTTACAGATGGCCACATAGCGATCATAGGACATTACAGCCAGGAGGAAACATTCTGTGATTCCCAGCATAAGGAAGAAACACATTTGGGTGGCACAGTTTAGCCTAGAAATATTTCTATCCTGAGTCCAAAGGCTCACCAGAATCCTGGGTAGAGTGACAGACACATAACAGATTTCCAAAAAGGAAAATTTCTCTAGGAAAAAATACATAGGTTTCTGTAGTGCAGGGTCAAGCCTGGTTGTTACTATTATGGGGCTATTTTCAAGTAAAATAATGATGTAAACAAGAGAGAACACACCAAAGAGAAACCCTTGGAGATTTGGAAGATCAGAAAATCCCAGGAGTACAAATTGCATCACTGTGGAAACATTGCCTTCTTCTTTCTTCTCTTCATGTTTCATCTCTAGGAGTAATTTATTCAGAGGTAAAATTACCTTACTTTTCTTGTTTTCTGCCTTCTCATATATAATCTGAATATTTTATGTCCTCCAATTTTTTCAACACTGTTTATGAAAAAAATAAATGTCAGCAGCTCTATATGGCCATAAGAAAGTTATTCCTTTAAAAAATCTGTTGATTCCCAGTGCCTTCCCATGCAAAAAAAATCTGTTGAGTTATGACATTTCCTTTTTTATGATGATGACATAGGTGATTTTAAATTTTGCTACGTAAGACTTAAAATATCACAATCTGAATGTATGTTCATTTGTAGCAATTATTATGTTCTTTCAGTTGGCAAGCTTTTCTCCTCTCAATTACATATTCTGTTGCTATCAATTAAAATATTTTTATTAAACTAGTAAAATTTTTAAACCACATAAAAATGTTCTTGATGAATCATACACATACAATCAATGTAAATATGATGACTTTCCTGTAGTATCTCTAAAGCCTTTAGCATTTGCATACCTAGCCTATTTCATTTTAAAAACAATAATGACTGCACCAACAAATATGATATGCCATTTAGTGTTTTAAATTGTGTTTGCACTTATACATTTTATTTAGATTTTGTACAAGAAGTAAAAGGGAACTTAAGATTCTCTTCTGGGCCAAGAAATTTCAAGAGATCAGAATTAGGTTCAATTAGCATCTATGCCTAAGCAATTTTAATCATAGTATACAATTTTTTATTCTGCACTACACACATATCCCATAAAAGGGATATTGAACTACAATTCGTTTATAAGTTCCACAAAGTATCCACAGCCTCATTAATAGTTTTCTGCTGACCTCATCTGTGCAATACCTTCTCTTTTTTGCATATAAGTGAATGTGTGTAAAATAAGAATGTGTGGATGTGTGATAATCTTTACAGTGCATTATCTTATTTCTCCATCTAGAATATAAGCTTCTGACTATATATAGATATATATATATATATCTTTCTATGCAATGGATATTATATTTGTTCCATAAAACTAGATTTACAGCTTCTTAGAAAAATTACAATGGGGTCAAATCGGTGTCTTTTCTGGAATAATTCACAATTTAAGAATGGACTCCAACACAAATCTCAGTCACTGTCCCTTAACAGAATAAAGCATGTATTAATTGTGTGTATATGTGCTGTGTATATAAAGGTATTATATTCCATTTGTTCACCTTCATAGAAGAGGCACACTACCTCATTATTTTCAAGAGATGGTATATTATTTCAATATTAAATGTTAACTCTTTTGAAGGTTACAGTGTCACTGAATAGAGGATACATTCCTATAATGCTGGGCTGAGGACATTAGTCATTGATGCTGGCCAAGAGCTCAGGTTTGAAAACATTAGATGCATACTGTCAATAGCAATAGCCTGCAGAAAAATTTGGCATCCTGAGGATTTTCTATGATTGGCTACATAAAAGCCAAAAATAATTTCCTTTACAATCTACAATATTTCAGACTAAGTTTTAAAGTACTAAAGAAATTTATACTTTCTGGAGTCATTATATAAACTCTCCTAATGAGGATTTGATTGTAAGGAACATTAAAGTTAGTATACCTCAACCTCAGAGATAGTCAGAAAATATTAGCAAATAGATGACTTTTCTAAGATATGATTTCAAGAGTCGAAGACTGTACAAGCCATTCTTCTCTTAAGGATACCATCTTACAAAATTGGAACTACGCTTTATCATTTATGTAATTCAATCTAAAGCTTAATATATAGAAGATAAAGAATGTTTGTTGAATGAATCTTCACATCTTATGACCAGCTTGCATCATGCACCCCACTTTTATGATATAATTGCTACCTGAAGACTTTCTTTCCCCTTTGCTGTTCTATTCTCTCTTGCTTAGATCCCCTCTCTAAATATTTCCCACTTTCCAAAGGGAATGTCCTTGAAAATTTAACTGAAACTACATGTGAAAAACAATTAGCAAGTAAAGGCAACAGCAACAGAACTTCTATTCAATTATTCAAGAGCAAACAATAATCTATTCAAGTCCTTCTATTGCCCCAATTTTTATCTACAAAAGGGAATAATTGTGTGGATATAAAATGAGCTTCTTGATGTAAAGATTTGTAAGGTAAGAAATATAATCATTCCAATTTTATCCAAATTGTGTTAAACTTTTAAACACAATCTTGTCACAAAAAAAGGTTCTCAAAACTTGGAGCTGGGGCGGCTGCCATGGCTCAGCAGGCAGAGCTCTGATCTGCCGTGCTGGAGGTCTGGAGTTCGATCCCTGGTGCCTCCTGCCCATATGCAAATTAAAAAAAAAATTAAAAAAAAAAAAAACTTGGAGCTGTTTTCAGTGAGTTCTGTAAACTGTTCAAAATTTCTGCTTATTCAACTCAAAGAAAATGACTACATGATTCAGCCCCATGCTGACACCTTTATTTGTTCAAATACTTCATGTTTATTTTTCTGGTCACCACAGTGAAAGGATGATTTTCTCTGATGTATAGTTTGTGTTTTTGACTATCATAGCAATGTATATATTGCTTATATTCAAAGCGTGTTTATAAAATCATATTTAAGGCACAAAATAAAATTCAAATTGGTAATTTCACAAACTGGAAAATGCAATTGAGAAGTTTTTTCTTGAGAATTATTCTTTAATGATAAAAATGAAAAAGGTCATACTTCCCTAACATTATCAGATTCGATTAATTATAGTACCAAACTCAATATATATCAGGATTTTCTTTGATATTAATATATATACCCAATTCAATTATGCATAATAGTACCATGCTTGTTTGTTAGGTATCATTTGTTTTTAATGAGATACATTCCTCTATTAATGTATGCAAAACATATAAATCCATGCTTAACATATATAATCACCATATAAATGTTAGCCCTTATGATGATGATGGCAAAGATAATAATCTTTGCTGTATTGGTCCTTTATGTTACAGAGTACTTCTTATTTTGTTCCACTTATTTGATCTTAAAATCATGAAAATCAGAAAATTACAAAAGCTATTTGAAACAATGCCTGTAATTTTTTTAATTATGTATTTTTTCATTTTCTGGAATTAAGTATTTTTGCTGATGCTTAAAATCTACACAGTCAGGCAAAAATAAATTTAGTATTAGACCAAAATAGTTAAGGCATACCTGTTTTTATTGAAGGACATTTCATGCTTACTTTTATTGGTTGATGTAAAAGGCAAAGTTAAAATAAGGAAAATAGTATTTTTTAAAGGTGCTGATAATTTCTTTACTGAAGCAGATGTCACCTTCTAAAATATAGTCTGCTATAAGAAGTAATAGTGCTCTTTAAGCAAAAAAGTTTCTCTGCCCTGGGGATCAGCTCTTTCCCCAGGCTAATTTCTAACTGAACTAAACCTTTAAGCCTGCTACTCAAGGAGTTTGGAACAACCAAAAATGTATCTGGCCATGCATCTCCTACTATACTACTATATTTTCTTCATCTTTCTTGACCCTAACTTCAAATGTGTTTCATTTGACACTTGGTAATCAAGATTCAATCCCATATTGAAGAGTGGTTATATGATATATTATTCCAGACAAACCCTATGAGCCCTGAAAAAATTAGAACTATGTTTACTAGAGTATGATTAGAGGAAAACTTATAGGCCGTATTTTGAAAATCCCTACCATTTATTATATGGGCAGTTGAATTTCTATGTCCAGTATGTGTAAGAATAAAAAAATGATTTCAGGGGGTGCAAGGGAAGTTAAGTAGTAGAATTCTCACCTGCCATGCAGGAGACCCAGGTTCAATTCCCAGTCCATTCATTTCCCTAAAACAAACAAAAACAAAAATTCAACAAGCGGTGCTGCACTAAGATACCCAAATGGAAAAATAATGAAATGTGACCCCACCATTCAACAAAGAACAAAAAGGGGATTTCACTTCAATTGAAGATTGTCCTCAATATAAAAGAATTTGATGAGGGAAATAGGCCCATTTTAGCCACAGGTATGTATTAGTGTAATTTGAGGGTCGTGAACTCCCAAAACCTTTAGCCACTTTTTCAGGGATAAGAAACTAAGAAAATTACAGTACATTTTAAATTTGCAGATAAAATATTAGAATATGTTGATTTCGCCCATTGATCCATTTAACACAGTTATTATAATTCTAAAAGTTCCATTTTCAAACAACACGGGGATTCACAGGCTACCCCTGATACCTCTTGTAAAAGCATAAAGAACTTAACATATAGGGGAGGTTCTGTACACTTCCAAAGCATGTTTATCCAAATATCTCCCCTGTTCAGATTTTAGAATGATCTACTCATAATGAAACTTAAATGTGGAAACCTATGGCAGGATTTTATCTGAAGGACATCTTTCAAGTGTTCAAGGCTGAAATTCTTCCCCAAGAATTTGAATCTTAAAAATTGCATGTTAACAGGGGTAAGGAAAACATTGTCTATATTTTACAACTTCACCTATTCTTTTAATGGTTTATTTTGTCCAGAACCTAATTTTTCTATAGAACATAATCTAATTCAACCAATCTGTTTGGCTCATTTGTACAGTTGAAACACTGGAAGCCCAGAATAAGAAAGAGGTCCTTTAATTCTATGTAGCCTAATATAATATGTGGATACATCCTAGAGTATATTAAGCAGATATTCAGAAATTGGCAAAGTCCCTTGAGGGATGGGAGAAAAAATATGGAGCTATTAAACGTTTCCATTAGGAAATCCCCTGTTACTGCATCAAAATTTAGGGACACCCAAGTCAATAAGCCATTACATGACTATAACTCATTGCAGCAGACTGCAGTCCGCAATCCCAGGTCATGTCACAATCCTACATTTTTATTTATTTTTCATTAATAGATCATTAAGCAAAATTCTGAGTTCATTGTTGAATTGTGTAAAGCATTCTTGTTAGATGTGTTCTTTCAGTATGTTTGTCCCAGTTGAACAGTTATTCACTTTGATTTTAAGATTAACATTTCCTTAGTATTAGAGTTTTCACAATGATGAATAAGCCCATCATTAGGGAAATATTTTTCTTCATTCTGTACCCAGGGAATGTTTTATACAATGTGAAGCTTCACATATATTCCACATGTTGCTCTGTATGTAAAGGGTTTCTCATGTTTTTTCTTTAAATAACTACTCCATCAAAATTACCTCATTCTTCTAGAGTATCCTCTTTCTGGTAGAGGCTTTTCAATATGTTTTCTGTTTTATGATATAGTACTACTCGGAGTTATGCTAGAGGGCACCAAAGTTGGAACTCAGCTGAAACCTACAGGTACCTACAGACTTAGGATTCCCAGGATAGTGCAATCATGCTATTTAAGGATATACTGTAAATAAAGACATTTACACATAGATTACATTGGCATAGGATTATATTCCTGTGTGGATTCATTTTTTTAGAGGTCAGGGTTGTGACTGAAGATGTTTCCATAAGCACAACATATTCATTGATGTTTTTATGTCATCCAATGGCAGAACAATGTCAAAAGTCTTTCTCACATAGATGACATTCATATAGTTTCTATCCAGTGGGAATCCTCTCATGTTGTCTAAGGGGAAAGCTTTGAGTAATGGCTTTCATACATATGGCAGACATATGGTTTTTCCCCACTGTGAGTTCTTTTATGTCACTTAACATTACAACATCGACTGAAGGATTTCCCACAAACATGGCAGACAAATAATTTCTCTCCAGTGTAAGTTCTCTCATATCATCTGAGGGTAGGACTATCAGTGAATTCATTTCTACATACATGGCAGACATATGGTTTCTCCCCAGAGTGAGTTGGGTCATTGTTGTTTAAGGGTAATATTGAATAAAACCCTTTCCACAGAAATAACATTAATTTGCTTTCTGTCCAGTGTGATTTCTCTCATGTTGCCTATGGTTACAATATTGCCTGAAGGATTTCCCACATACAGGGCACACATTGTGAATTCTTTCATGTCTAAGAGTAGAACTATAAATGAAGTTTTTCCCAAATAAATTGCAGCCATATGCCTTCTCTACAGTGTGTATTTTCTCATGTTGTCTAAGACCAGAACTGCTTTTGAAGACTTTTTTACATAAATAACAGTCATATGATTTATGTCCACTATGAATTTGCTTATGTTGACCCAAAAATGACTTGTCATTAAAGTTTTTTCAAAATTGTTGTTCACACGGTGTTTCTTTTCCAGATCAGTCAATGTTAAGTGAAAATCTTCTGAATCATTACCTTCAAGTGGATTCTCTCCAGTTTAAGAAGTCTGCTGCTATAAATGCGAACAGAGGTGTTAAATGTCTGTCCACATATATTCATTAATTCAATTCTCTAGATTAATCATTCAATGGGTCTTTATTAGAATTAATCACTTTCTAGTTACATAGACATGCTAATTTCTTGTATGCATAAAATTTCTCTTTTTTGGTGCCTCAACTACAGAGCTATCTAATTTTGCAAACTTCATTTTGTGTCAAACAATAGATATTTGAACAGGCTTATGAAATTGTCCTTTTTTGAGACTTCATGTTATGGTTCTTGGCACAGGTTATTTTGTCTATTAATTGAAACAATCAGAAACTTTTTCATGGAAGAGTGTTTAATTGCAGTTTTAATTATACTCAGAGGATTGTACTGAACTCTTAAAGTGTTCACGAAGCCCAGTTTCTGAAAGTTTTATTTCAATAAATACATAAATAACCCAAATTTTAAATCCCAGGTCTATATTTGGAAGGCCAACACTCTTGAATCTTTCCTTTGACACAATGGTAGATGTGTCCTACTTGCAGATATGTTGCATGATTATAAATAGTTCTTTTTAATGCCCATTTTCCCCACCTGAAATCATTTTTAAAACATTGTTGAAGAGGTATTAGTAGAATGAAATATTTCTGATTATGTTGCAACTATTGTCATTTAGATAAGGGAAGAATGTAGAATTTTGGTGATCTCTAGGATGTAGAAATACTTTTCTGGAAATTGAAAACTAATCCATATTCAGCATTAAAGTAAGGGAAAATTAAAAATAAGATGTTGGATGGTAAAAAGAGGGGAAATTCCTCAAAGAGGAGGAACAGAATAAGAGCCATCTCTTCAAAGTTTTACTTAAATAAGTACAATAATTATCCCTTTCCCTATGCCAAAGACAATCATAGATGGACACTTCCATAGAGATAGATACACGTGTGGAATAATTACACAAGGAGTGTGCTGGTTTAAAAGGATGTATGCTCCCTAGAAAATCCATGTTTTAATCAAAATCCCATTTCATAAAGGTAGAATAATCCCTATTCAATACTGCATGTTTGAAACTGTAATCAGATCATCACCCTGGATGATGTGATTTAGTTGAGTGGTTGTTAAACTGGATTAGGTGAAAACATGTCTCCACCCATTTGGGTGGATCTTGATTGGTTTATTGGAGTCCTATAAAAGAGGAAATGTTTTGGAGAATGGGAGATTCAGGAGAGAGCAGCACCGCAAAGCAGAGAGTCCATGAGCCAGCGACCTTTGGAGATGAAGAAGGAAAATGCCTCCAGGGGAGCTTCATGAAACCAGAAGCCAGGAGAGAAAGCTAGCAGATTATGCCATGTTCACCATGTGCCCTTACAGCTGAGAGAAAAACTCTGACTGTGTTTGCCATGTGCCCTTCCACTTGAGAAAGAAACTGTGAACTTCATTGGCCTTCTTGAACCAAAAGTATCTTTCCCTGGATACCTTTGATTGGACATTTCTCTAGACTTGTTTTCATTGGGACATTTTCTTGGCCTTAGAACTGTAAACTAGCAATTTATTAAATTCCCATTTTTAAAAGCCATCCTGTCTCTGGTATATTGCATTCTGGCAGCTAGCAAACTAGAACAAGGAGTTTTCCCCCAAAAAACATAGCCAACAAGTCATAGCCTTCATTTCAGCGAATAGCACTCAGTTATGCAAATATTCAGTTGATATTTCTAATAAATGTTTACTCATTGACCAGACCCTTCCTCATATTAAAACACAGAATCTTATAACTCATTTGGACTATGTGCTTGAAGAACTCCTAAGCCTTCTCTGCTCAATTCCTTTCTTTGTTCCAACTGAGAAATCACTTCTGATTTGCAGAGCTGATGTCCTTCTTATGGGAAACAGAAGCATAGACTTAGATATCTATGCTTTTATATTCATGATCATCAAGTTGAGGGCAGACTATGAGGAACAATAAGGTAAACATTGAAGATAAGCCCACAGGAATGTAACAAACACAAGATACTGAAAACCCTTTTCTGCAACAGATCAGTCTTGATCATAAGCCAAAGGCATTAAGGAATATTGATGCCCATGCATAAATTAATAAAATGCAGTGTCTTCAGTCACTTCATGCAAGGAGAATTTTTTATTCCATAGTGGTTGAAGATTATTTTACAAAAGATTCCAAACAACATAATTTCCTCCAGAATAATGCATGTTCATAGTGGAAGTGTATCTATGTTATTGTAATACTGTGTGTTGAAACTGTACCACAGTCCCTAGAAGATAATAATTATTTACAGAATATTTATTCCTTTTATTTTATCCACAGTAATAATATTCATTGAGTTCTCAGTACTATTATGAATGTTGGAGATTGAGCAGCAAGAAAGATATGAAATTCCAGTCAGGAAGGTCACGTGCTACTGGTGACAAATGAGATGTAAGCAAAAAAAAAGTGAAGAGACAAATTTTATTCCAAGTTGTCATAACAGTTATGAAATAATCTTGGCAGAGAGCAGAGTGGCACATGAGGATGTTTTCTAGATATTTGAATAGATTGATGAAAGACTAGACAGACAGACAGATAAACAGATGACAGAGAAAAGTTTGGGAAACTTAACCAAAGACACCAGATGATTGATGTTCTCCAGCATAACATCTATGAATAACTTTCTCTAGATTGTGTCCAGTAATCCCCATTCTTCCCAAGCAAAGTCCATAGCTATATCATTGAAGGTAATTGATTCCTAAAACAAATCATAAGCATTTAGATTCATACAGAACCATCATACCAATATCCAAAGTAGATTATTGGAATGAAATCACTGAGGAGAACATTGTGTGTATAAAAAGCTGAAACTTGTTGGGATCCCAGATCATTCTCACTGATAACCTGGCATCTAAATTATTGATACAGTTACAGACACAAACAAACCCTGAATACATGAAAATTAACCATAAGACAATATTTCATAATATATGGTGTGACAAAATCTGAAAATTTGACTGACAATAATAACTTCAGATGGTCATAAAATTTGCTCTTGAGAATTGATAACTAAATCTCTGTTCTCCATAAATTTCAAATAAATCCACGGGTTCATCACAAGAAAAATATTATTCATGATCAGCTACATTTTAACACAACTATAGTTCAACTATTCCCCTCTGTTCTATCAAATTAGATTTGTATTCCCCCTCAGCATCCATCTGATTTCCGCAAGACTCTTGCCTCAATACTGACCTTTGGCCAAGTTAAGAATTTTCCATCCCTGCAGACTAAGCTCCTCATAGGTCAAACCTACACCTGTAGTCACAACCCACATCATTGGCATGTCTCACACAGTACCCACAGGTGGTCCCAAATGATAAGGTAACCAACTCCACAATTCTAAGACCCTGAGACCCCTTCCCTGACTCTTATGGAAAATCTACTAATTTACACCTCTGGATCACATTAAATCACAAGCCTATGGTTACTTTTACTCTGCTTGTGTGCTTCCCCCAAACAACAATGATTCCCATCAACTCCAAATGGTCTACCCCTCTCTTTAAGATATGGGATTAATAAACTATTTTTTCATGTATTATTGTCTCATTCTATAATCTTGGGATACCTGTCCTCCACCCAGACCCAAATTCAAAATTCAACTTAACCAAATTGAGGTAAATGGAATGATTTCAGCTTTCTGGTCTATGAAATGGTATAACAAACGGTTGCAAGTTTTGAAAAATCCAATGAGCTGATGATTCCTATCTAACCAACACTGTTAAATACATGGGATAAATTCATTATTCATTGAAATGACACAAAGACTTGAGGCAATGTACAAAATTTTGCAGAACTGAACAGTCCTTATAGAGAATTTGGGAAGAGTGTGTTCTTCCACTTTCAACTGTACAAAACTCAGGTGTTTATATGAGATATGAAGATATTCTTTTCAGTATCAAAATCCAGGGTCCCCTGAAGCTCCTATAGCAAAGTACAGTTCTAGCTTGACTCTGCTCTGGTAGGAGGCTTCCAAAACACAATATTCTCCTGGACCTCCTTACACATTGCAGTTTTCCATGTCTCTTTTGTATACTCATGTATATTCATCTTGACTCCCTGTCCAAGGATAAAATAGACTCTTTATTAGTACTGGTCTCTCTCTCCCTCTCTCTTTCCCTCCCCCCCTCTCTCTTTTCTCTCTCTCTCTCTCACTCTCTCTCTCTCTCTCTCTTTCCTCAAATACTTCCACAGGTCTTCAAATTTTACTCTATTTACAATACTCCTCCTGTATGCACAGTTTAATGTAGGGAAACAATATTCCAAATATATTTTCAAAATGTATTCACTCAAAACTACAAGTTTATGATAGGATAAAATAAATACATTACTTTTATTGCATTTTCTGGCCTATTTCTCATGCTGTCCTGAACATGACATAGACCTCACCCCCCACACTCATAACAATGGATTGATTGAACTTACCTGTTGAACAATTTACCTCCCTATTGATCTGTTAAGTTGTGCAGTTACTCATCTCTATCCCTTGTATTCACCACAATCCTAAGCACATTTGTACCAACAATTTGGTGGATAAGTGCATCAGTTCCCCAGTGAGGCCATGAACTGCATGAGGAAAATAAATCCTTTCACATTTCTTCTGTGACTGCACTCACATAAAGGGGCTGAAACAAATTAGTGTAAATTTTGGAAAGGAGATTATTTCTTATTCAGTTCTTGACTTGGCATTATTGACATAATGATAATTATGTCAGAGTCTTGTGTATACGTAAGTGGATCTCAAATATGTGAATATCTGCTGACAGTGTTTAGATGGGTCACACCAGTTGGAACTGTCTGCATATTCCTGCATAGGGTTTTAATTTCAGGAGATTAACAATTCCCTACTCACCAGTGTTGCATTGTCAAAAGTTCCACTAACAGGTGTCTTCCTCTGTGTGTTAGTTTGAAACTCCCATGTACCCCCCCAAAAAAACATGCTTTTTAGTCCTCATTCAATATTGCTGGGTGGTACCTTTTTGATTTTTCCATGGAGATGTGTCCCCAATGAGTCAAGGTGGGGTGGCTAACTGGAGCCCTTTAAGAGGAAGACATTTTGGAAAAATCTTTAGAACCCACATAGCCAAAGACTATCAGAAATGCAGAAAAAAATTCCCCAGTGAAGTCATTGAAAAAGCCTGGAAAGAAAGTTAGCAGACTTTGCCAAGTGCCTTTCCAGCTGAGAGAGACCCTGAATGTCACTGACCTTCCTGAGCTAAGCTATCTGTGCTGTTTTGAAACTGTTGTGTGCCCCAGAAAAGCCTTGTATTAATCTTGATCCAATCTTGTAGAAGCAGCAATTTATTTTTATCTTAATTCAATAACTGTAGGTTTGAAAAATTGATGGAATTATCTCCACAGAAATATGACACACTTAATTGTGTGGGTGTGACATTTTGATTAGGTGGAGATGTGACTGCACCCATTCCAGGTGGGTCTCAATTAGTTTACTACAATCCTTTAAAAGAGGAATTATTTGTGAGAGAGTCAGAGATGACATAAACAGCAGAGCTGACAGAGAGAGCTGAGACAAACGCTTGGAGCCCAGCCGACACTACTATGAGATTTTAAGCCAGCCAAAAATGTGGAGAGAACCAAGGGAATATGAGAGATGAAAGCCAGCCCCTGAGAAGCAAAATGAGGAACCCCCACAGGAACAGAGGCTGAAAGCAATGGAGCCCAGTAACTAGAGACCAGCAGATTGGTCTCTAGTCACATGACTACCCAGCTGATAGTGGCCTTCCTGACTCATAAGACTATCTTAATTGAAGTTAACTTCTTGTTGGTACCCTCATTTGGACACTTCCCCTTCCTTAGAACTGTAAGCTTGCAACTTATTAAGTTTCATTTTAAAAAGTCATTTCATTTCTGGTATATCACATTCTGGCAGCTTACAAACTAAAACAGATTTGGTATTGGAGAAATGGGGTGTTGCTGAAATTTGAATAACAAACATGGTGGAATCATTTTTAAATAGATAAGAAGGTTATGAGAGAGTTGTGGGGAGCTTGATAGAGAAGATATAGAATGCTTTAAAGAGACCATTGATAAATATGTAGATTTTAAAGATATCTCTGATGAGGCTTTAAACAGAAAGGATGAATGTGTCATTCCAAACTGGAAGGAAGGCATCCTTTGTATATGGAAGGCAGAACTTGAAAGTAAGGAACCTGGATATTTAGCAGAAGAAATTTCCAAACTAAATGTGGAAAATGCATTCTGGCTGCTCCTTGAAGCTTATAATTAAATGTGAGAGGAAAGAGATAAGTTGATAACTGAACTACTGCATACAAATAGAACAGAAATTGGTATTCTGAAAAGTTGTGGGCCTACAGAAAGGGAGACCCCAGTGACTAGGACCCATGTGATAGTTTATCCAAGCAAGAAAGTAGTCAGCCAATATAGGATGAGTGAAGATTGGAGATGGAGTTATCCAGAAAGGATTTGTAGAAAGTCCTTTTGTCTGAAGTGTGTGATCCCAGCATATTGCTTAGAAAACCAACAGGATTATTCCGAGATCTGTATAAGCAGAATCACTGCCAGTCTGGACTAAAAGCAACAGAACAGGGACAAAGTTAAGGAAAAATGTCTTCCTGAAAGAACCATGGGGGCTAAAGTCTAGAGCCAGGAAAACTTGAGCCAGGAGAGCAAACCAACCCAAACACTTGGAGTGGGTTAGTTTGCCTCAAGGGCTTTGAAGGTGGGCCTTCACCCTCACTGTTCAGGAAGAGTTGTGCCATGCAAAGCATTGAAGAGGGTAAAGTACATAAGCCAGGGATAAAGGGGAGCCTGGCTTCCATCTCATTTTACTGGGATTGAGAGTGTGCCCTGGAGATAGAAGAGATCCTGGATGCTGCCTCAAAGCTTGGAGAGAGTGGAGTCCAGGAATATGTGGTCTCCCATATGTCCCCAAAGATTGCAAACTCATTGGTTGGAAAGAGCAAAGCCACTGCATAGGCCCTTGGAAAGGGAGTGACTGTCACTTTCTAATTTTCCAAGGATAAGACTAAATGACTCTCAGACTTTGAAATCTGAAGGATGCCTTGCAGGTTTTCAGAACTGTTTGGATCCAGTGATCCCTGTGCTTCCTCCAATTTTTTCCTCTGGAAGTGGGAATATGTACCCTATGACTGTCCCTCCTTTGTACATTGGCAACAAATAACTTGTTTTTAGTTTTACAGGTCCATAATCTGATGAATACATTTTTGCCTTAAAACAGACTACTCCTGTAACAGAGTTTGATGAGATTTTGCATTGATGTTAACATTGTATTTATACTGTTATTGAAATGGTTTATAACTTTTGTGACATTGTAATGGAGTTAATATATTTTGCATATGTAAAAAACATGTCTTTTTGGGATCCAGATGAAATGCACGAGTTTGAAATTAGTATGTACCCCAGAAAAGCCATATTTAATCCTGATCCAATCTGGTAGGAACAGCTGTTTCTTTTAATCCTTACTCAATACTGAAGGTTGAAAAATTTTGATAAGATTATCTCCAGAGAGATGTGACACACTCAATTGTGGGTGTGACATTTTGATTACATGGAAGTGTGACTATACCCATTCCTGGTCAGTCTTGATTAGTTTACTAGAATCCTTTAAAACAGGAGACATTTGGGAGAGGGTCAGAGGTGACAGAAATGACAGGGCTCACAGAAAGAGCTCACAGAAGTGCTTGGAGCCCAGAAGACATCACCAAGAGATGTTAAGCAAGCTAGAACCTGGAGAAAATCAAGGGAAGGCAAGAGATGAAAACCAGGCCCAGAGAAGTGAAGTGAGGAACCACCACAGGAACAGAAGCTGGAAGCAATGAAGCCCAGGAACAAGGGATCACGTGATTATCCAGCTGATAGACGTGTTCCTTACCTGTAAGCGTTTCTTGAGCGAAGGTAGCCTCTTGTTGGTGCCATAACTTTAACACTTTCACATTCTTAAAACTGTAAACTTATAACTAACCAAACTTGCTTTTAGGAAGCCATCCTATTTCTGGTATATCACATCCTGGCAGCTTGCAAATTAACACAGTATATCTCCCTTGATGCCACAGTTTGGATATTTTTATAGCCTTGCCTCAATTTGGACATTATCTTGGCCTTAGAATTATAAATTTGTAATTTAATAAATTATCCCAGAGAATTTTGTCTCAGGACACTCCATGCCTGTAGCTGATTCTGATGACATTTTTTAGAGATTTTGATTTTGCATGTATTTGTATTTTTACTAAAATGGTTTAAGGTGTCTTGATATTGTTATGGAATGAATGTAATTTGCAATTGGAAAGAAAGTTTCTTTATCAGGTTAAAAGTGTGGAATGTGCTGGTTTAAGGCTATTTCTGTAGAAAATCCATGTCCTTTAATCCATATTCAATATTACTGGGTGGAACCATTCTGAATGTTTCCATGGTATGTGACATGCACAATTGTGGATAGTAGCATTTAATTAAATGCTTTTCCCTCATGCAGATGTATCGGTATGTGTTGAAAGTGGTGTTGCTTACTGGAGCCTTTTATTTGGGAACCATTTTAGAAAAAGTTTAAGAACCACAGAAACTGACAGAGCCAACAGAATGTACAGAGCCCTGGGGAAGCCATTGAGATTCCTGGAGAGAAAGTTAGCAGACAATGCCCTGTGCCTTTCCAGCTGAGATAGAAACTCTGAATAGCATTGCCCTTCTTGAAACAAAGTATCTTTCCTTGGATGCCTTAATTTGGACATTTTAATAGGCTTACCCTAATTTGGACATTTTCACAGCCTTAGAACTGTACACAAGGAATTTAATAGATTCTCCTTTTTAAAAGCCATTCTGTTTCTGGTATATCACAACTTGGAAACTAGAACAAATGTAAGTATAGTAGGAAAAAATGTATTAGTTTCTTCAAAGAACTAACATGCAAATCCATGATAAGTATTGGGAGATAAAATACTAGAGCTTTAACAAAAAGAGGGATTGAACTTCTAATTGTTGAGAACTTGTTTTTATTATTGAACAATCCAGAGGAAAGTTTAGAGCTAGAACAGA
Organism: Myrmecophaga tridactyla; assembly: GCA_004026745.1. Lineage (NCBI taxonomy): Eukaryota > Metazoa > Chordata > Mammalia > Pilosa > Myrmecophagidae > Myrmecophaga > Myrmecophaga tridactyla. The sequence continues at coordinate 47,927 of PVIY010008484.1, forward strand.
AGACAAACAAAAATAATTCAAAGAAGAATCTTAACTTGAAAAGCTAAAATGCAAAAAGTCACCATTAAAACCAACAGAGACATTTTATGAATGATTAGATGCAAAGTTAAATATTCTAAACAATTTGAAAAACTCTACCATGCATCAGAATCATGAAAGAAATCATAAAACACATCTCATTAAGTCTAACTCCAAATTTCTGTTTCTGCAGTTCTTGGTTGTGATCTGAGATTCAGCATTTCTAACAAGTTCCCAAGTGATGTTGATGATGCTGGGGTTGGTACCACACTTTGAGAACCAGTGGTCTGGAGAATCAGGAACCAAGTGGAGAAAATCTCAATAAAGTGAAAGCAGACATTTGTTGTACACCCTTCACAGGGAAGGCTTATATTGACCTGGAATGATATAAGTTCATTTAGAAACTCTATTTTATTTTCTGCTTATTTGCTGTTTGGCTGAACTCCTGACAGAACATGTCTGTGGGTTTATGGATGAAATAAATTAGAAGGTAAAAAACACAAGAGACCTCAAGATGTATGCAGTATAAGGTAGTAGAAATTAGACTGATAAGGTATATGAAGATTATATGAAAATGCTTTGAGGGATAGGAATTATGAAAGATATGGCCCCCAATATGATTCATACTGAAAAGATATAGACTACTTATTTTCTTAACTCTGTGTTTGTCCTCCACTTCATCACATTGCATTTTGATTGCTTTAGGATAATATCTAATGATTTTTAGCAGAATATAAGCTTTCAGTATATATTCCAGAGAACCTATGCAGTTATATATAATCTACACAAACACTTTTGCCAAATTTATGCATGATTTTATAAATATTGGTGTTTGAACTATAGAAGATAGAGGTAAAACTGAGAGCATATCTGCAGATGCAAAAATTGTATCAAGAACATGAAAAAAATCTTAGATTGAAAATCGGTAACATATTTCAGGAAAAAATTGCTGCATTCATGGACCAAACAGTTATGAAATTAGGGCTCTGGAATACAAACAAATTCCTACTTCTACTTGGCATAACTACATAATGGGATCCTCTATAGGCTAGTGCCATGTAATTATAGGTGAATTAAATAAGTTTTAATAAACAATATTATTTGTGTCTCTAAGATACAATACTACACTACAGCTTTAGATAGGTGGGAGCCACCATACCTCCAAGATCAGAGGGAAGAAATAGACAAAAAGGTGAGAAGAGAACAGATTAGTGGGAAATAAAGGGATTGTTTACTACTCTCAGCCATGTAAATGATGGGGTGGCCCACTAAGAACAATGACAATAGACATGATGGTGATGGCTAAGGGCAGCAGGATGAATAACATGGAGAAAAGGAAATGTAGCCAAGCACCTAAGGATCTGGAGATTTTACTAGTACAAATAATTAAATAGGAGATTTTTGTTAAAAACACTTGATTTGATATCAGAAAATTCAATGAGAAGGTAAAAACATCTAACACCTAGGAGATGCATGTAAATGTTTTGCTGCACAATTCAAATAGTCAGTTTTACTTAGAAATAGCTACTAAGATAGGATAATTTCTTTTATTTTTAACTTTTTTATTGTTGTCAAAGAAAATGTAATGCAACAAAATGGTAGTGAATATCTGAAAGATTTCTATTGTCTATGCTACTAATAAATTGCCTAATGTATTAACTAAGATATGACAAATTCTTTCACAATGTTTACCTTAGGAGACAGGAATTATTCTCTATGTCAATTACTAAAGGATATATTTTATAAAAAGATTAAATCACAACTCTCATACAAATACGGACAAACACATGTAAATGGTTTCAACTAATTAATGAGAAAACTACTTCATTTAGAGGAGAAATCAAACTACCACAAACATAAAGGCAGATAAAGAATGATAGAATGAATTTACAAATAGATTTAAAATGTATCTATATACAAACAATAATCCATTGCAATATCCCAGAAAACAACTGATTTGAATTTATATGGAAAATAATTACTTGCATTATTAACAGTTTTCTACAAGTTCCAGAATTGCAAAATGACTCAAAAACTATAAAAGGCAAAGATAACCCATGGCATCAGACAGTATTCTTAACTATTTGTATTTTTTGTTCTTTTCAAAGTTGTTCTTTTTTTTTTTACTATTACTGGCATAAGGAGGAAAGATGGAGAAATGTTGTCACCTTTTGTCCAAGAATTATTCTAGATATTCTAAGCTGCAGTAATTAATTGAATCAGAAAATCATCCAATAATTAAAATCACACTTTAAATTATCAAACTGATATTAAATAATTTATCTCTGGTCATAATGCTTGAAAGATCTCAGGTGAAATTTGTACTCAGACTGCTCCAAAATCAATGCCTTTTCTCACTATATTGCAATATATAAAATGCAAAATTTCATCTAAGTAGGATGTGAATTATGGGGCTTCATGCACAGGAATTTTAAAAGTGAAATATTTGAAACAAATGTCCTGTACAGGCACATATCCAATGTAGAATTGTGGGGTTAATTAAAATCAGTGATAACTTATGGTGTTAGTCTAATGAGGATTCAAGTTTTCTAATAGATATGTAGGTGAAAGTAGAAAGGAAATTTACAAACACACATAAGAAAACAGTAAATCACTTCAGTCTTTTCTCAAGTTGTTCACTTTGTGCTTTAGAGAAATTGAAGAACTGTTCAGAGAAGTGGAACTTTACCTCAGAGACCATATTTTAACTCATGAAACCCTTCATGGGGTTTCTGATATTTGGGACACCCAGATTTTGCATGATCTACTGTTTCTGATAATTTACCTTGGCAGCCATCCTAAGGAATCTTTTCATTATCACTATCACTAGCAATTATCATTGGCTACACATCCCCATGTACTACTTCCCGAAGAACTTGCCCTTTCTGGATCTCTGCATAATTTCCATCAGTATCACTAATCCATCACTAACCCTGGCTAATCACAGCAGCATCTTGTTCTTAGGGTGTTTTCCACAGGTATTTTTCTTCCTCTTCTACTTAGCCACTGCAAAAGTAACTCTTCTCACAATGATGGCGTATGACCACTATGTTGTCATCTTCCATCCACTCCAATATGACCATCATGAACCATGGGGCCAGTGCAGGAAGTTTCTTTGGGTTGGTCGAAGTCTCAATGCATTTCTTCACAAAGCTTTCACCTTCTCCAAATTCCTGATATTCATCAGTTCTTCTGTGATGTCACTCAACCCCTTGCCCTTTCCTGTTCTTATAATTTTGGAGAATTGGTAGTTGTTGGGGTCATACGCATTAGCATTGTATTTTGCTTGTATATTACATACATTAGCATTGTATTTTGCTTGTTTTCTGTTTATTGAGGTCTCTTATATTAATGTCTTTTCCATCATCCTGAAGATGTCATCCAGAAAAGGTTGGTCTAAAGCTTTGTCCACATTCCTGGCTCACCTCAATGTTCTGTTTCTCTCTTCTGTTTTTTTTCCTGTTCACAGCCTGTGCCAGTTTGAAAGGATGTATGTACCCTATAAAAGCCATGTTTTAATTTTAATCCCATTTTGTAAAGGCAGCCATTTCTTCTAATCCATATTCAGTATTTTACGTTTGAAGCTGTAATTAGATCATCACCCTGCAGATGTGACTCAATCAAGAGTGGTTGTCAAACTGGATTAGGTAGAAACATGTCTCCACCTATTCGGGTGGGTCTTGATTAGTTTACTGGAGTCCTATAAAAGAGAATGACAAGAGAGATTCAGAGATAGCAGAGAATGCTGCAGCACCACAAAGCAGAGAGTCCACCAGTCAGTGGCCTTTGGGGATGAAGAAGGAGAACACCTCCCAGGGAGCGTCATGAAATAGGAAGCTGGGAGAGAAAGCTAACAGATGATGCCATGTTCACTACATGCCTTTCCAGATGACAGAGAAGCTCTATGTTCATCATGTACCTTCTCACTTGAGAGAGAAACCCTGAACATCATCGGCCTTCTTGAACCATGTATCTTTCCCTGGATGCCTTAGATTGGACATTTCGATAGACTTGCTTTAATTGGGACATTTCCATGGCCTATAAACTTTTCACTTGCAACTTACTAAACTCCCCTTTTTAAAAGCTGTTCTGTTTCTGGTATATTGTGTTCTGGCAGCTAGCAAACTAGAGCAGATTTTGGTGTCAGGAATGGGGTGCTGCTGTGGTTTGCAAATACCAAACATGTTGGAGTGGCTTTTTGAATGGTAAGGGGAAGATTTTGGAGGAGTTTTGAGAAGCTTGATAGAGAAGGCCTAGAATGCTTTGGAGAGACTGTTAGTAGAAATGTGAACTCTAAAGCCACTTCTGATAAAGCCTTAGGCAAAAATGAGGCATGTGTTTTTATAGACTGGAAGGAAAGAAATCCTTGTTTTAAAATTACAGATAATCTGGCAAAGTCTACCAGTGGCTTTGACTGGAAGGCAGAGTTTAAAAGCCACGAACTTGGATATTTAGCAGGAGAAATCTCCAAATTAAATGTGGAAAGTGCAGCCTGTTTTCTCCTTGCATCTTATAGTGACATGTGACAGGAAAGAAATAAGGTGAGAACTGAACTCTTGGATACAAAGAAACAAGAAATTGATGTTCTGGAAAATTCTGGACTTCCAGGAGGGGAGATCCTAGAGAGTGGTAACCTATGTGAGGATTTGGCCAAACAGTCAGCCATTTCAGAGAAAACCAGGATTGGACATGGAGTTATCCAGGATGGATTTGTAGAAACTCCTTATGTCTTATGGGTATGATCCAAGGCTACTGCATAGAAAGCCAATGAGAGTGCTGTGGGATCTGTATAAACAAAGCCCCTACCAGCCTAGACTGGGGGGTTCAGAGAAGGGACACATTGGAGGAAAATAACTTCAGAGGCAAAACCGTGGAGGTAGGGTTCTGAAGTCAAGAAGCCTTGGGCCAGGACAGCAGGTCCACCCATGCCCCTGGAGAGGGCGATTTTGCCCCAAAGGCAGAGGATGGGCCTTCCACCTCATTGCAGTGGAAGAATCATGCCACATCAGGCCTTGCAGAGGGTGAAGCACATTCCTTAGGGTTTGGGGAGAGTCTGGCTGCCACCACAAGGAGGGTTTAATGTGTGTCCCAGAGATGTCAGAGAGCCCGGCAGAGGGTTAAGCCAAGAAAAAGGTGGTCCCCTCAATAGTTGAAGAGAGGCAGGCCTCTGTGAAGGCCTTTGGAAAGGGTGGTACTGCCACTTTCAAAAGCCCCAAAGATAAATGAATCTCAGATTTAGAAATCTAATGGACTTTGCCCTATGGGTTTTCAAAGCTGTTTGGGTCCTGTGACCCCTGTGTTCGTTCCTCACTATGGAAATAGGTATATGTATCCTATGACCATTTCTTGTTTGTATGTTGGCAACAAATAACTTGTGCTGAGTTTTGCAGGTCCAGAACCAGAGGATAAGTTTGCCTTAAACCATGCCTGTAACTAACTTTAATAGGAGTTTGTACTGTTTCTCCCTTTGTATTTCATTTGTACTGCCATGAAATGGTTTAAAGTTCTCTGTTATTGTGATGAAATTAATGTATTTTGTATATGCAAAAACATGTGTTTTTTAGGGTCCAGAGGGCAGAATGCGTCAATTTGAAAGTATGTATGTACCCTAGAAAAGCCATGTTTTGATCTTAATCCCATTTTGTAAAGGTAGCCATTTATTCTAATCCCTATTCAGTGCCTTATGTTTGAACCTGTAATTAGATCATCTCCCTGGAGATATGACTCAATCAAGAGTGGTTGTCAAACTGGATTAGGTTGAGACACATCTTCACTCACCTGGGTGGATTTTGATTGTTTACTGGAATCCTATAAAAGAGAATGACAAGAGAGATTTAGAGAGATCAGAGAATGTTGCAGAACCACGGAGCAGAGAGTCCACCAGTCAGTGACCTTTGGAGATGAAGAAGGAAAATGCCTCCTGGTGAGCTTCATGAAATAGGAAGCCAGAAGAGAGAGCTAGCAGATGATGCCATGTTCACCACATGCCTTTCCAGATGACAGAGGAGCTCTGACTATGTTCATCATGTGTCTTATCACTTGAGAGAGAAACCCTGAAAGTCATCGGCCTTCTTGAACCAAGGTATCTTTCCCTGGATGCCTTAGATTGGACATTTCTATAGACTTGGCTTTAATTGGGACATTTCCATGGCCTATGAACTGTTAACTTGCAACTTATTAAACTCATATTCTTTAAAGGTGTTCTGCTTCTGGTATATTGCATTCCAGCAGCTAGCAAACTAAAACACACCTCTTCTTCCTAAGTCTTTATCAGCCTTTAACTTGCTACTGTCAGTATTCTATACTGTGGTGCCACCCAGCATAAATTTCTGGTTTCTTTGTACATGAGAGTTCAGTTCTCAATTCATCTGTTTCCTGTTACATTTTGTTATAAGCTGCAAAGAGAAGACAGGCCCACTTTGCCACATTTAGTTTGGAAATTTCCTCAGGTAATAATCCTCAATCATCACCTTTAAATTCTAACTTTCATACAACAGCAGTATTCAATTTGGCCAAATTATTTGCCATTTTAGAAAAGGGTAACCTCCTTTCCAGTTTGCAATGGCACATTCCCTATTTCTTTCTAAGTCATCATCAGAGGTATCTCTAGAGTCTGCATTTCTACCCAGAGTCTCTTCAAAGTACTCTAAACCTTTTCTATTGTGGTCCTCAATATTATTCAAAACCTTCACCTTATCCATTTAAAATCCATTCTAGCAAGTTTGATCTTTGCAAATGGTAGCATCACCCCATGTCTCTGGTACAAAAATCTGGGATTTTTTTGTAAATATTTCTGGAATGCAATATACAAGATGTGGAATGACTTTTAAAAGGGGAATTTATAAAGTTGCAAATGTTCAAATTAGGTCAAGGCTATAATAATGTCCAAACTAAGGCATTCATGGAAAGTTACTGTCATGGTCAGTTTCATGTCTCAACTTGGCCAAGTGGTGGTACCAGTTTGTCCGGTTGGGCAAGTGCTGGCCTGTCTGTTGCAATGAGGAAATTTCATAGAATTAAATCATGATCACATCAGCTGCATCCACAGCTGATTCCATTTGTAATCAGTGTCTTCTGCAATGAGTGATGCTTAATCTAATCACTGGAAGCCTTTTAAGGAGAATTCAGAAGAGGCAGACTCTGTTCCTGCTTCAGTTGGCAAGCCTCTCCTATGGAGTTCATCCCGACCATCCATTGGAATCATCAGCTTCACAGCCTGTCCTGCAGATTTTGGACTCTGCATTCCCACGGTGACATGAGGTACTTTTATAAATTTTATATTTGTGAGTGTTCCCTGCTGATTCTGTTTCTCTATTGAACTCTAATACATCTTGGTACCAGGAGTGGTTCTTAAGAAACAGAATCTTAAAAATGGGTCTTTATGAATGGTTTTCTACTCTGACTGGACCCAAAGGCACCAAGGACTCTGATTCCCATAATCAGAATGACACTCCCAATCCATGGAGTGAGTTGGCAAAAGAGATAGTCAAAATATCACCATTCAATTCGCCTAATGCTTCACTTGTATGAAGCCAGGTTCTGGGGGATAATCTTTTTGGCACCTTTACAGAATTTTGTGGAAATAAGAGGTATAGAGATGTTGGCTAGTTGTTGTTAGATACACTGGATACATTGAGGCGTGAAAGGGATGGGGTTAAGGCTTCAAACAGGAAGCTTAAGCTCTGGATGACAGATGTAGAAGTTTCTATGAATATCCTGAAGGGAAATCTTATTTTCTGTAGCCATAGACTTGAGATCTCTGAAAATCAAACTCAGAATCTTATTGTTAGAGTAGCAACTTTTCACAATAAGCTGAAATCTCAATCTTGCATGGTGTCTGCTGTTAAAGTGAGGGCATTGATTGGAAAGGAGTGGGACCTTGAAAAATGGGATGGTGATATATGGATTGATAATGATATAAGTGGAGAGGTTGAAACCCTAGGTCATTCTGAGTCTTCTCTAGATAACCCTGCAATAGTGTGCCCTGGGGACATGACCGCCCCACCTCTAGCCTGCCTTGAGGAATTGGCCACACAATCTCCTCCTGAAGGGATTAGCCCTAGAGTGATCAATTCTGTTTCTACAGATGAAATTGCAAATGAAGGCCCTGAAGCAAATGGCTCTGAAGATATTTCTAATTCTTTTCATGACCCACTCCCACCAGACCTCATTTCTTCCAGACCTATAACTAGACTAAAGTCCCACAGGTCCCTAAAGCTGAGGTACAGTGTCACACATGAGGAGGTATGTTATACTTCAAAATAACTGTATGAATTTTACAAATTATATAGACAGAAATCAGGGGAATATGCGTGGCAATGGATTTTAAGGGTGTGGGATAATGGTGAGAGGAATATAAGGGTGGATCAGGCTGAATTTATTGATATGGGCCCTGTTCTAGTTTGCTAGTTGCTGGAATGCAATACACCAGAAACAGACTGGTTTTAATAAAAGGGGATTAATTTTGTTAATTCTTCAGAGGAAAGGCAGCTAACTTTCATCTGAGGTTCTTTCTTATGTGGGAAGGCTCAGGGTAATCTCTGCTAGCCTTCTCTTCAGGTCTCTGGGTTCCAACAACTTTCCCTGGGGTGATTCCTTTCTGTATCTCCACAGGCCTGGGTGGAGCTGCGAGTGCTCAGAGGAGGTATGCTGAGCTGATTCAGCTGTGCTACATTGTGCTCTCTCATTTAAGCACCAGCCAATTAAGTCAAACATCATTCATTGCAGCAGGCATGCTCCCTATCGACTGCAGATGTAAGCAGCAACAGATGAGGTTCACGTACCATTGGCTCATGTCCACAGCAACAGAACTAGGTGCCTTCACCTGGCCAAGTTGACAACTGAATCTACCACAGGCCTACTAAGCAGAGATTCTGCATTCAATGTTATAGCTCGAGGGGTTTGAAAAGGTATTAACAGCTTGTTTGAATGTTGGTTGAAACATGGATCAAAAGGGGACCAGCATTACCTGAGGTTGAAATGCCAGAACTGCCATGGTATAATGTAGATGAGGGGATCCAGAGGCTTAGAGAGATAGGAATATCAGAGTGGATTTATCATGTGAAGTGTGCTCTTACATCCCAGGTATGTCTGGAGGATGCACCTTTTACCAGAACAGTGAGAAATAAATTTGTGAGACTAGCACCATCATCCCTGAAGAGCTCTGTAGTTGTACTTCTCTGTAGGTCAGATATTACTGTAGGAACTGCTGTCACTGAACTGGAATCCTTAAACACAATGGAGATGACTGGATCCCAAATTGGCAGAAGCCAGGTGGCAGCATTTAATTGCCAAAGACAGCATAGACATTGCTATTATAATAGACAGCAAAGTCAAAACAGGAGTCAAAAGTATATGACTCACAGAGATTTATGCCTTTGGCTCGTAAATCATGGGGTACCTAGAAATACAATAGAAGGGCAGTCTATTAAATTCTTGTTTGAGCTGTATAAACAAAAGAGTTCTAGGTCAAGTGAACAGAAGACTAACCTGAATTACAAAAACATGGGGTCACAGCCCCTTAATCAATTTCCAGACTTCAGACAGTTTACAGACCCAGAGCCCTTTGAATGAAGGGGAGGCCAGGTCCCTTTGGAGGAGAATGCTGTTACACTGCCACAAATTTATACTGTTAATCTTCATCAAAACCTTCCTCAAGGAAACTTACAACCTTTTATCAGGGTAACTGTGCATTGGGGAAAAGTAAGTGATCAGATGTTTTGGGGATTATTAGACACTGGTTCAGAAGTGGCCTAATTCCAGGGGACACAAGATGTCACTCTGGTCCACCAGTCAGAGTAGGGGCTTATGGAGGCCAGGTGATCAATGGAGTTTTAGCTCAAGTCAATCTTGCAGTGGGTCCATTGGGCCCCTGGACCCATTCTGCTGTTATTTATCCAGTTCCAGAATGTATAATTGGAATTGATATAGTGAGCAACTGGCAGAATCCCCCATTGACTATTTAGCTTGTTCAGTGGGGACTATTATGGTGGGAAAGGCCAAATGGAAGCCACTAGAACTTCCCCTACCTAGCAAAATAGTAAGTCAGAAGCAATACTGGATTCCTGGAGGGATTGCAGAGGTTACTGTCACTCTTAAGGACTTGAAGGATGCAGGTGTGGTGATTCCCACCACATCCCCATAAACAATCCTATTTGGCCTGTGCAGAAAAAGATGGGTCTTGGAGGATGATAGTGGATTATCATAAGCTCCACCAGGTGGTAACTGCAATTGCAGCTGCTGTTCCAGATGTGGTATTACATTGCTTGAGCAAATCAATACATCCCCTGGTACCTGGTATGTAGCTACTGATCTGGCATACTTTTCTCTCAAGAGCTATTAGTAAGGACCACCAGACACAGTTTGCTTTCAGTTGGCAAGGTCAGCAACATACTTTCATGGTCCTACCTCAGGGTGTATCAACTCTACAGCCCAGCAATAATCTTGTCCACAGGGACCTTGATCATTTCTCCCTCCCACAAGGTAACACACTGGTCCATTATATTGATTATATCATGTTGGTTGGACCTAGTGAGCAAGAAGTAGCAACTACTCTAGACTTACTGGTAAGGCATTTGTTCACCAGAGGATGGGAAATGAATCCAACAAAAATACATGGGTCTTCCACCTCAGTGAAATGTCTTGGTGTCCAGTGGTGTGGGGCATGTTGAGATGTCCTTTCTAAGGTGAAGGATAAGTTGCTGCATCTGGCCCCTCCTATGACCATAAAAGAGGGAAAATGCCTAGTTGGTCTCTTTTGATTTTGGTGACAACATATTCCTCATTTGGGTGTGCTACTCTGGCCCATTTATTGAGTGAACAGAAAAGCTGGTGAGCTTCTCCTGTGGAGTTCATCCAGACCCTCCACTGGAATCATCAGTTTCACAGCCTGCCCTGAAGATTTTGGACTCTGAATTCCCACTGTCATGTGAGACACTTTTACAAATATTCATTTGCAAGTGTTCCCTCTTGATTCTGTTTCTCTAGAGAACCCTAACTAATACAGTTACCTTGGCTCAAAAAGGCACTGATTTGGTGGAAAGTCCCAGAAGGGTAAATTCACTGATGAGTGTAAGATTTCTGTTTCCACTGTTCAAATAAAGTCTACAATGATGAATTACTAAGTGTGTAGACCAGTAATTTCAAACCTCTCTTATTTATAAGGAAATGTATGTGTGGGTGTGTTGGAGAGAGAGAGAGTGTGTTTGTATCATAAAGCAACATCCAGGTTTAGCTGGCTTGAATGCTTGCTAATTATACCTGGTGTTTGTGATATTCATATTTTGTGTTTATTAATATTCACATAGACATTCTCTTTGAACCAATGAACAGGGGAGTGTCTCCAGAAATGGCAGTCTAGAAAATTAAATCAGTGCACTGGAGAATGAAGGCAGCACCCCACAAAGATGGTGGTGCAGGGGGAAGCTTATAGGAAGTTAGGAAAAATACATTCCTATGGAGTATGAGAGCAGAGCTTCAGAAAGATCCCATGAAACAGGGGTCTGGAGATTTGTTATTAGCTGTGCTCATGGGAAAAAAAGAGTTTTAATGCTTTACAAGATAAATGATTTATAATAGAATCTGTACATTCATTCCTCTCTGAGGAGGTCTGTTTGGGTTGACTTTTACCTTCTCTCCCAGACATGTAGGTGGCTACATGCAGAAACTTACTGTCAATATGGAGGGGCATGTTGGGCTCTGGGTCTCTTCAATCCACCCCCATGAAGAGATTCTATTGATCACAGGGCAGACATTGCATCTCCAGTGCACAAAAAAGTATAACAGACAACAGAATACTAGGAGTCACACATACAGAGATAAAATCCCTACAAAGAAATGGATCTACAGATAATTGATACATGTTATGAATGTGGCCTTGTATATGATTTAAAATTTCTGAAACATTGCTCTAGAATGTAAATGCAGCAGTGCACATTAATTAAGGCATGGGTTCCACCTTGTGTTGTAGTGAGGATATCTAAGGCCATTGTATTTTGTAAAACAAATTTTCTAAGTTGTGTTGTTTCTTCATATCTATATCTATATGTATATTTATATCTATATCTTGCAATTATTAAGTACTTGAGAAGTGTGATTGGCTAAAGCTGCCACATGTTTTTCAGTAACTATTGCAGGTCCATTCAGTGCAAAAATGGCTAAAGGATAATAACACCATGGAGTGTTTTACATTCTATATCTTGCTTTAACCATTTCCAATTACTAGGTGTATGGGGTAAAGAGTCATAGAAGGTAGTGGTGACATAGGGCTGTGCCCATATACAATATGCTGTCTAGTTTGGATTAATAGGGCCAACCATATTGCCCACAGATCCATAGCCATACTTTAGGAGAATGATATGCCCCATGTTGGTTGGAAAAAATTTGCCCTTTTAAAGTTAAGCTACAAATTAGACTACTAATTTGTAGCTTAACTGTAAAATTACACAATTTGGGGGGTATCCAGCCTACATCATGAATTCTATCAAGTCATTCCATATAGACCAGTAACAGTCTGCTATTATAGCTTCGGCCATCAGTCATATTAAAGCCATTATATACTGCACACCCCAATTCAGATCAGGCTTGTTCATATGTTCCTATACAAGGGAGGAGATGTAAGCTCTGGTCTCATTATAGGATAGTAGGTGGATTTTAATTTTAAATAATAATTTTCTTTTCCAGACTTTCTGATGTGCTGAAATCTGCCAAGGCAGGAGGGTATTCCATGTAGCCCAATCTCCCAGGGTCGTGGTTGAAGGAAGGCCAACAGCACCCAAAGATGGCAAGCCTGTGCAAACCTAGCATTAGGTTCAGTTGTGAGCATGAGTTACCACTGAATCCTGCTGTAGAAAGGTGTTTTCTAGGGTACTATGTTTATTGGGAAAAATAAGAGTTTGAACAACATACATACTAAAGTTCCATTGTTTGACATCAAATTACCAGGCAAAGGAACATTATGAGGAGTTTCTACATAGCAGATATTCTCTTCTTGCAAATTCTGAGAGTACTCTACTGTTACATCAATTGTTAATCTGGATATAAGAAGGGTTGCATAGTCATGCATAAGGTTGCCATGGTCATAGCAGGTTGCAGATTGGAGATAAATATTTTAATAGGCATTATCTTTATAAATTGAGGACTCATTATAATATTTTGGGTGACTCCTATTCCCGAAGGCCTTAGGATTATTAACTGGTGTGGCTACATAGGCCAGCATCAATGCCATCTGGCCTCAATTACCCCATTTTGTATGGCCTGAGGCACAGACAGCAAGAAATAACTATTATTTCTCCTTTTCAAATACAATGTATTGGGCTCTTTGACCTATATTCTCGGGACCTGCATTGGTCTAGCCATCAGCATTTCAATGGGGGAAGGTGCAGCAGCCTACTGCTTTGCATTCAGGCAAATTAAGGCCTGATAGAGTCTCTTTGTCCACTGCTACAAAGATCTCCTAACATATTTTAGCTATCCATTTAACAAACCATTCATTCTTTCAATAAGACCTGCACCTGTAGGTGGAATGTACACATGATGTTCTGATCCAGGGTCCATGAATAGGTTATTTGTCCAGTGAAAGTGGTTCCCTAATTGTTGTTTGTCTCTGTAGGTATGCTGTACAGAGTGTTCATCCTTTCCAAATGGTAGTTGTTGGCTCATGGTTTGTCTTCCTAAGTGGAAAGAAAACAAAAGGCCTGTAGCCAAGTCCATGGCAGTAAAGTATACTTCACCATCTCCAAGACTGGAAGGGGATCCACTTTCCACCTGGTCATCAGGATTTGTGACCAGTCAATAAGTCCCATCTGGTGTTGTAGCCTATGTGGTTGATGCAGGGAACACAAAGGACTACTGGTATGTGATTGGCAGCTGGAAAACCTGGGCCAGACCCCTAAGGGTTTGAATGAAGCCGTACTGCTCTGAACACATGGACACATGCATACTCCCTGAACATTTTGAGAGTGGCTCTGAAAGTTTTGGAAGTGTGGATAGGGACATGATAAATAGTTACTTATCATTATTGACAGGCATCCCAGAAGACTTTCCACAAGTATTGTCCCCAGAAGGTGTGTCTTATGACTACCCATTGTTCCTGCTTCCACATTGCCACCCGGGTCATAAAGGCTTTATAAACAGACTAGCTGTCAGTACAAATAGTTAGCACATCTCCTTGTTCAGGAACTATTACGATCCATGCTGCTTTTAACTCAATCCATTGAGTATTTTGCATAGTGCCAGTCTCCCACCATATACTGTCAGTATTGGGTTGTAAGGCCACAGCTGTCCATGTGGGAATCTGCCCACTATTAGATCCATCACTGTACCAAGCAGACTTGGGAATGGTACCCATGCATTCCATTGCAAGGATTTCAACAGCTTTTTTAGGTCCAGTAACTTTAGCTTTTGTATCATATACATAGGACACTGGTCTAAGAATCTCATGCATTTCTGCACACAGAGGGCTGATATACAAAATGCTGCACTGTAACATTTAGGCTTTCCATTTGATCAGTGTACTCAGTTGGGCACTGCCAAAGTGTGACTATAAGCCATGTCTGTTATCCACCTCTGAATAGGGATGGCCATTTTCAAGTGTGCATTTTTGCATCAGCCCTTCCATATGCAATAGGGCATTATATATGGCAAAAAATGTGTTCTAGTTTGCTAGCTGCTGGAATACAACAGACCAGAAATGAAATGCTTTTCAAAAAAGGAATTTAAAAAGGTAGAAGTTTACAGTCCTAAGCCCATGAAAGTATCACAATTAAAACATGTCATTAAATAATGTACAAATTAAGGTGCCAACAACACATTACCTTCACTCAAGAAAGGCCAATGAAGTTCAGGGTTTCTCTCTCTACTAGAAAAGACATGTGGCAAACATGGAAATGTCTACTAACTCCCTCTCCAGGCCTCTTGCTTCATGAAGCTTCCCTGGGGATGTTTTCCTTCTTCATCTTCAAAGCTCATTGACTGGTGGACTCTGGCCCTTGTCATTCTGTTTCTCTTTCCAAAATATTTCTCTCTTTTAAAGGATTCCAGTAAACTATGCAAGACCTACCTGGAATGGGTGAAGTCACATCTCCATGGAGATAATCTAATCAAGTTTCGAATTTATAGTACTGGATATACTATATCCACTTAAGAAAAAAACCTGCCTCCACTTGATAGATTAGGATTAAAACATGGCTTTTCTAGGGTATATAATCCTTTCAAACCAGCCAATATCACCCTCTGGATCCCAAGAAAGACATATTCTTCCCATATACAAAATATACTCACTCCATCACAATATCAGAAAAGCTTTAAAGAATTTCAGTAACAATACAAATGCAATGCAAACAAATAAACAATACAAAACTTCATCAAAGTCATCTACAGGCATGGTCTGTCCTAAAGCAAAATTCTCCTCTGGTTCTGGATCTGTAAAACTCAGAACAAGTTATTTGCTGCCTATATACAAAGGAGGAATAGCCATATGATAAATACCCCCACTTCCATTGGGAGAAATTGGAAAGAACACAGGGGTCACTGAACTAGTTTC
Organism: Myrmecophaga tridactyla; assembly: GCA_004026745.1. Taxonomy (NCBI): domain Eukaryota; kingdom Metazoa; phylum Chordata; class Mammalia; order Pilosa; family Myrmecophagidae; genus Myrmecophaga; species Myrmecophaga tridactyla. The sequence goes on from PVIY010008484.1 coordinate 63,486, forward strand.
AAAAACATACAGGGAAAACCCCTTTAGATTTCAAAGTCTGAAAGTCATTTATCTTTGGTGCTTTAGATAGCAGCAATCCCACATTTTCTAAGGACCTATGCATGGTCCACCTCTCTCTGAGTGCAAACTTGGGAGACATTATAGTGGCCACATTTATCTCAGCTCCACCATCTCACAGCAGTGAGGCCACAACTTGGCTCTCTGAGTCCCTAGGGCACATGCCCAACCCCTATATGGTGGCAGCCAGGCTTTCCCCAATCCCAAAGGAATGTGCTCCACCCTTTCAAATCTGAGGTTGCATGACTCTTCCTTCCACTGCCACAAAGTGGAAGGCCCATCTTCTGACTTTGAGGCAAACTCACCCTCTCCAAGTACTTGGGCATGTCCACTCTTCTGGCCAAAGGTTCCTTGACTTAGGCTTCATCTTCCAAAGTTCTGCCTCTGAAGTTATTCTATCTTCACATTATTCCTTTTCTGAGCCTTCTAACTAAGGCTGGCTGTGGCTCTCTTATACAAGTCCCACAGCACTCTTGTTGGCTTTCTATGCATCAAACAAGGATCATGTGCATCAGACCGCATGAGTTTCTACAAATCTTTCTTGGATGACTCCATTTCCAATCATGACTTTTTCTGAAATGCCTAAATTTCCATGTTTGGTTAAATCCCCATATGGGACACTATTCTCTGAGATCTCCTTTCCTGGAAGCCTAGAATTTTCTATAATATCAAATTTCTGGTTTCTTTGCACCCAAGAGTTCAGTTCTCAGATTTTCTCCTTCTTGTCACATTTCACTATAAGCTGCAAGGAGAAATGAGGCTTCATTTTCTACATTTAATTTGGAAATCTCTTCTGTTAACTATTCAAGTTCATGGCTTTTAAAATCTTCCTTCCAGCCAAAGCCAATAGTCAATTTTGCCAGATTATCTGACATTTTAAAACAAGTATTGCCTTCCTTCCAGTTTACAATAACAGATGCTGCATCATCTCTGTCCAAATCCATATCAGTGATATCTTTAGAGTCCACATTTCTACCAATAGTTTCTTCAAAGCATTCAAAAACGTCTCACAATTCCCCCAGAATCTTTCCTTTATCCATTTAAAAATCTGTTACAATATATTTGGTATTTGCAAAACATAATAGTACCCCACTTCTCTTGTACCAAAATCTGTTCTAGTTTGCTAGCTGCCAGACTGCAATATGCCAGAAATGGAACAGCTTTTATAAAAGGGAATTTAATAAGTTACATGTTTACAGTTCTAAGGTCATGAAAAGTTCACAATTAAAGCATGTCTCTAAAAATGTCCAAATTAAGGCTCCAATAAGATGGTGCCTTCACTAAAGAAAAGCCAATGAGGTTCAGGATTTCTCTCTCTACTGGAAAGGTTCATGGTGAACATGGTGATGTATACATGCTTCTTCTCCAGGCCTCTTGCTTCATGAAGGTCCCCCAGGGTAATTCTCCTTCTTCATCTCCAAAGGTCACTAGCCAGTGGAATCTGGGTATCATCATTCTGTGTCTCCTTTCAAAAAGGTTCTCTCTTTTAAAGAATTCCAGTAAACTAATCAAGACCCACCTAGACTGGGTGGAATCATATGAACATGGATGTAATCTAATCAAGCATCAAACCTATAATGTTGAGTAGGAATTAAAAGAAAAATCTTCCTCCACATGATGGATTAGTATTAAAACATGGCTTTTCTGGGGTACAGAAAATGCTTTCCCAGAAGGCTGCACTTTAGTTTTTCCCCTTTCCATAATTTTAAGCAAAAGCCAAGGGACATACATTTAGTATGTTGCCTCTAACACAGATGACACCTAATGCCAATATCAGTGAAGGCTATATCCAATTCCCAAGGCAGATGTGGATCTAAGCCCACCATTGCTTTTGCCTATGCTATGGTTCTTTTTGCATTTTTCAAAGCAGCTTGATGGCAGTTATCACATTCTCATGAATGACCTTTGTTAATCCAAATAACAAACTTTTTAACATTTGGACTAAATGAGGACAAAAGTTCTCCAATACCCCAATAACCCAAAGAGAGCCATTAGTTGTTTTGGTGTTTTCAGACTGGGGAAAATTGCACCTTGTTAATGACAGAAGAAGGTATTTTTTTTGTCTTACCTGATCATACAACACTCAAGCATTTGGCAAAGCATCCCCAGCCATGCAGCTTATCATAATTGACTACTCACCCCTGAATCTCAAAGTGAGAAAGAGTTAGACTGGGCTTCTTTTAATGCTGAAAGAGAATTATTGGATAACATCATATCATCAATATGGTGAAATATTGTTACACTTTCAGTAATTTTCCACTTAGCAAAGCCTTTGCCATAAGACCATGGCAGATTGTCAGGCAATGTTCATAGGCTTGGGAAAGCACAGTAAAAGTCCATTGCTTCCTTCCCTCAGTGAAGGAAATGCATACTGACTTGATTTTTCTATTTAGATAATAAAGAAAATGTTAACAACATCTCAATAAACCAGCAATGTTCAAGACAATGGTAGTGTTACTTTGCTTAGCTCCTGATAATATACTATTATATGTCATGTTCCATTACACTTTCATACTGGCCATACAGGACTATTGAAAGTTTTGTATGGGTATTATTGCCCCCCACCAACTCTTTTATAGTGTTTGAGATTTCTTGGTGCCCTCCTGGAAGTATATATTGTTTTGTACACATTATCCTCTGAGGTGGGGTTACTTTTACAGGGGACCACTTAGCTTGCCCTCTCAATACTGCTTTAATCACCTTGCTAAGAGAGTCTTTGACATCCATATTTCAGCTAACAATGCTAAAGGTAATCTAGGCTTTATCTGTCATGTTCTTCATTTTCTGTCATTTCCAAATTTCAAGGTGTGTTTTACAGTCTTACTCCATTTTTTTATACTAATGTCTATATTAATTTTCTTTTCCTGCTGGAACAGATTACTACAAAGATAATAGTTTAAATAACAAAAGTTTATTATTTTATGATTATCAATTTCAAAAATATGTAATGGGTCAAACTGCATAAAATCAGATTTCAGGATTGTTTTGCTTTCTGGAGGCCATAGGAGAGAATTTGCTTCCTTGCCTTTTACAGCTTCTAGAAGCCACCCACCTTCTTTAACTCTTGATCTCTTCCTCCAATACCAAAGCCCACAATGGCAGTTTGAGTCTTTCTCACATCACAACATTCTGTCACTCACACTTCTGTCTCCCTCTTTCACTCACAAAGACATATTTGTTTACATTGGGCCTGTCCAGATAATCTGTGATAATCTCCTCTATCAAGTTCTGTTGATTAGCAACTTTAATTCCATCTGCAACATCAACACTCCTTACTATATACCCTAAAATAGCAACATATTTCAAGGAATTTTCAATTGTCAGTGGGACACAGGCAATGGCTGATTCAAGAAAGGTCTGAGAAAAAGGTAACAAATAAGTGGAGTAGACATTGCACAAAATGGCATTATCTATCAGGCAAAATGGAGAGTGAGACCCAGCTCAAGTGCAGCCCTCCTTCAGAGACCTCAGGCTCTAGGGGCTAGAAAACAAAAACTACTTAAGCTTCTTTCTACCTCAGCCTTTGTCTCAGCTACACCCTGGAAGGGAGAGTCTGCTGAGAATAAAAGGCGCTCCATCATTTTATGGCAGTTGAAAGGTACAGGATAACAAGAGCTACATGCTGGGCAAGATAGGAAAATCACAATTTCTAAAAGATTCACCTGAAAGTCTAACAATCTGCTGGGTCTCACCCTCAGGAAATCTTAATACTGATTATGACCTCCTCCTGAGACCTAGAACTGTCTCGTCTGGGAAAATTTGATTGGGGCCAATTATATTTGAGGAGACCCTCCTCAGTAAAGGTTCCATATAGGTAGGACATGGAGCAGAAAAACAAGAGCTGACAATTTCTGCTCAAACAGAAGCTATGCTAGAGTTCTAGAATAAATTGAACTGAGTACCAAAGTACAGATAGACAGCAAAGCCAAACAATAAGAAAACCCTAGAGAAGAGTGAAAATGATGTCCAGAATAAACTAATCAAAAAATCATATGCTTTGGCACCAACAAAAAGTTATGATGAATACTAAGAAAAATGAAAATATGTCCCAGTTGAAGGAAAAAAAACTATCATTGCAAGTGAAATATAGGAGTTGAAACAACTAATTAGCAATGTTCAAACTGATATATGAAATCACACCAAGAATAAAATCAATGGGTTGAAGGAAGATATAGCAAAAGAGGTGTAGGATATAAAGAAGGCATTGGATGACCACAAATAATAACTTGAAAAATTGAAACAACAAATGGAAGACCATATGGGAATGAAAGACACAATAGAAAAGATGAAAAACAGAATGGGGATCTACAATAGCAGATTTGAAGAGGTGGAAGAAAGGATTAGTGAACTAGATTAGTAAACTAATAGACATCTGAAATCTTACATAGAAAAGAACAGATAGGGAAAGGAATGGAAAAACATGAGCAGGGTCTCAAGGAGCTGAATGACAGGATGAAGTTCATAAATTGACATGTTATGGGTGTCTCAAAGGAGAAAAGAGGGGAAAATGTGTAGAAAGACTGATGGATGAAATGATCACTGAAAACTTTCCATCTCTTATGAAAGATATAAAATTACCAATCAAAAGACAGTATATCCCAAAAAGAATAGATGCAAATAGACCTACTTCAAGTCAGTTATTAATCAGATTATAGCAGGCCAAGTAAAAGAATCTTGAAAGTATCAAGAGAAAAGTGATCCATCACATACAAGGGAAGCTCACTTATATTCTCTGTGGATTTCTCACTGAAAACTATGAAGGCAAGAAAGCAGTGGTATGATATATTTAAGATACTAAAAGAGAAAAAATTGCCAACCAAGAATTCTGTATCTGGCAAAGCTGTCCTTCAAAAATGAGGGAGTGGTGAGCTATAGGTCAGAGCTCCATCTATAACAAGGAAAAACTTTAAAAGAAAGCAGGGCAAATATATATGTTATATTTTATCTATTGAATAACATAACTCAGTAAATATGTAAAAGTGAAACAGAACAAAACCTCTGCTATGGTTTCTTAATTTAAAACAACTGTCTAATATTTTTACTTCTGAAGGAACCTTCATTTAAAAATTCTTATAAAAATTAAAACTCAAAAAAAATTAAAGCTCAGATTGTAAGCATTAACTGTTATCATTAAATTATGAGGTATATTACTCTTTGCATAGCCCTGTAGTTCCCTGGAACTTTAAATTTGGTTTAAAGTTTAACTTTCAAACAATGAAAGTTAGCCTGGATTTACACAGCAACAGTTAAAAAAAAACTGAAAGAGGTCAAACTCCAATTAAAGATGTGATGAAACTGTTCTGGGTAAAACCAAGGTAAATCAATATACAAGGAAAATAATAATATTGTCTGTATTTTCAAGCTTCAACTTTTATGCCAGATAAAAGGAAAATGCTTATTTTGTTAAAAATTTGCACTATCTAATCTGTCCAGTCAGTTAACCCAATTCAGCTTTATTTGATATGGAACCTGGAATAAGAAACACAATCTTAACGTTCTGAACAAGTTAATGTTCTACAATGATGCATTTCAAAGTATTTGGGCAGAAAATGAAAAAAATGCTTGCAAAACCCCTTAAGGGATTGGAAATAGAACAATTAAGCTCCCCCCACTACTGGGAACTCCTGACATTTTTCTGAAGTAAGAGGATCTCCCAATTTAATAAACCAAGGTCTTAATTCTGTAATAATAAACTGAATCTATTTAGGATTAGTGCTTGAGGGTCATCTCCAAAATATCTCTGCTGTTGCTCAAATGTGGTCTCTCTCTAAGCCAATCTCCTAGCTTCCCCACAATGTGGAACATAATTTCCAGGGGTGCAATACTAGACCTGGCATTGTGGTACATAACTGGTCCCTGGCATCATGAGATATAACTGGCCCTGGCATCATGAGATATAATTGGTCCTGGCATCACAGGATTTAACTATGAAACATAAGTTCTGAGGATGAACCTGGCCCTGATATTATGGATAAATTGATGGAAATGGGGAAAAGAAACAAAGTTGCAATGGATAAGAGATTTCAAATTGAGCTAAGAGGTCATCCTGGAGATTACTCTTATGCAAGTTTTATGTACATGTTGCAAACTGCTGCAATATGGCAAATACCAACCAATAGTGTTTCTGCAATTCCTGAAAGATATCCTATACTCTGAAATCGTGCTTATTAAGTTTGTTTCTCAGAGACTTGAAACCTCCAAATTGTTCTAATGCCAGGGAAACTTTGAAACCCAGAGATCCTGGAGTTTCCAAGAATAACAACTGGTTTCATTGGTTCATCCCTTTGCCCCTTAATAACAATGATCCTTTTCAGCCTTGAAGCACTTAGAAGAATAATTGCCCAGATATTCCTCAAGATTGAGAGATAATTATCAAATGAGAGAAAGGAATTGTAACCAAGGGTTCAGGATTTAAGGGATAATTTTGATTGCTGAATCATTGTATAGAGAGTCCTTTTTCCTTTCTGGGGTATTGTAGTAGACAGAGGGGAATATTTGAAAGCCCTAAACTGTAATTAAGCTCCCTGGATATCTGAAATGATCATAAAAGCCCTTATCTTGTGCCATTGTGACTGTAAGGGCTGTTAAGCCCTTTGTCTGGTCATTCTCTTGTAGAACAAAGATCCTAATGTTAGCAAAGTTAACCATTAACTATTTCTTTCTTTTTGGTCTACAGTTTTAGTCCTGAAATCATAGCTCTACCTCTCCTCCTTTCAGCTTAAGTTCTTCTATTGAAATGGTAATGATAACACTGTCTCCTTTTCTGCTTTGAACTAGCTATTCAAAATGACCTCATCTCCCCTTGCTAAAATTCTTAAAAACTTGGATTCCCTAAACTTAGGGATACAGATTTTGAGCTGCTAGGCCATCTGCTCCCCTCCTACATGCATAGTAATAAACTCTTTCTATTTTGAAAAAAATGAGGGAAAATTCAAAATGTTTTCAGACAAACAGACACTGAGTGTTTGTGAATGAGACCACTTTTATGAGAAAAAGTAATGCTATAGACAGATAAAAAGTAATACTATAGACAGATAAAGAAAGACAGAAGAGAGTTGTTCAGAAAAGACTGTAGAAATTATGACTATCATTATGGGTAAAAATGAGAAAGAAAAAATAAGATATGACATACAAGTCTGAAAGACAAAGTGGTAGAAGAAAGCATTGACTTAAAAGTAATAACATTGCATATCAATGGGTTAAATCCCCCAATCAAAAGACATAGATTTACAAAATGGATTTAAAAGCATGACCTATCAATATGGTGACTATAAGAGGTTCACTTTAGAGCCAAGGACAAAATAGATTGAAAGTGAAACGTTGGTTAAAACAAACAACAAACAGAAAAGAGTAGATGTAGCTCTACTAATATCAGATAAATTACACTTCAAATTTAAAATAGTTAAAAAAAGACAAAGAAGGATGCTGTCATGGTCAGGTTCATGTGTCAACTTGGTCAGGTAGTGGTGCCCAGTCAGATGGTCAGGCAAGCTCTGGCCTGTCTGTTGGTATGAGGACATTTCATGGACATAAATGGTGATTACATCATGTGTATCCACACCTGATTGCATTTGTAATCAGCTAAGAGGAGTGTCTGATGCAGTGAGTGATGCTTATTCTAATCAGCAGAAGTCTTTTAAGGAGGATTCAAAAGAGACAGTCACTCTTCCTGCTTCAGTTAGTGAGACTCTCTTGTGGAATTCATCTGGACCCTTCATTTGAGTCAATAGCTTCACAGTCTGCCCTATGGATTTGGACTTTTACATTCCCATGGTTGCCCAGCCAGCCTCTCCTGAGAGTTCATTAAGGACTTTCATCAGAATTACCAGCTTGTGTCCTGCCCTACAGACCTTGGACTCTACATTCTCATGTTTATGTGAGACATTTTTTTAAATTGTATATCTCTATAAAATAATAGCTTTAGGTGTTCTTTATGGTTGAAAGGAATGGCTTTGATTGGGACTTGACAAACCATGAAAGGTAGTAATGATTAGCTGAAGCTTGTGTAAAAGTAGCTTCCAGAATAGCCTCTCAAATCTATTTGAACTCTTTCAGCCACTGATTACATATTTGTTATGTTTGTTTTCCTCCTTTTGGCCAGGATGGCATTGTTGATCCCACAGTGCCATGACCAGGCTCATCCCTGTCAGTCATATTCCATGTTGCCAGGGAGACTTTCACACCTGGAAGTCATGTCCCACATAGGGGAAGGGTAATGGTTTCACTTGCAAAATTGGGCTGAGAGAGAGAGAGAGAGACCACATCTGAGCACCAAAAGAGGTCCACTGGAAGCTACTCTTAAACAAGGTAGGTAGCCTACCTATAGGTAGGCTAAGTTTCTGCTATATAAAGTAAGTTTCACAAGAGCAAGCCTCGAGATAAAGGACTTGGCCCATTGTCTTGGGAGTCACAAATGTTTGAGACAGTATAATGAGTTTCCCCAGTGGTAAAGTTTAGTAGTTCCATATTTTCCCTCCCATCCCTCAAGTGATTTTGCCAATTTTTAAAATTATCTGCTTAACATACTCTAGGATATATTTGGGCACTATATTAAGCTATATATGATTACAGGCCTTCATTCCCATTCTGGCCTCCCTGTGTCTGGGTTGTTTAAATGATCTACCAGGCAGGTTGAGTTAGATTATATGTTACAGAAAATTTAGGTTCTGTACAAAATAAAGCTTTCTTCATTTGGTTTCAAAGAGTAGGTGAATTTCTAAAATACAGACAATGCCTACCTTACCCTTGTATTCTGAATTACCTTAACCATCTTCATTCTTATCCTAATTGAAGCCTGATTTATTTTTCAGTTTTATTTACAATTGCTCTATGTGGCAATGCTGCTGACCTTAAGAACTGCAGATCTTCTATTCTGTGTCTTAGGTGTTGCACAGGTACTAAAAGTCACAGGGAAATATAGGTTATACATATATAGCACAGCCTCTCAAAGTCTAGAAATCACAATTACCACTGCAGATTAAATATGACTGCTATAAGGGCTTATTATCAAGGCCTCTGTTTTCTTATAAGTACTTTCTAAATGATTCTGGACAATATTTGTTCTTTTGCTTCAGGCTTATTTTGAATAAATGATGACCCACAGGTTCATTCACAATGTTGTATGCCTCACAACTTCATCCCTTTGTCTAGTAGAACAATATTTGATTATATGTATACACTATCATTTCCCATTCTACCTCTCAGTCAGTGTATCTTTCAGCCACCTCAATCCACTGGACATCATATATAATGTCCAAAGTTAACAGTCATTTAACATTCTCAATTTTACACAATTTTTATTGCTCCAAAGATAAAAGTAACTGATAATCACACCTTCATCAAATAGAAAATCTAAACCCCTCTTTAACTCTTGTCCTACCCAATTCCCATTTCTTACCCCTGGTATTGCTGTGTTACTGTTGATATCTTCCTGTGAAACAGTCCATAGCACACAATAGCAGTTTTATCCTTATACCCCAATAATATGCCATCTTTGTACAAGACTCATACTTCTGAAGTATTTCTGCAAGAACCCATTTATATTTTTAATGTTACTCAGTGGGACACATGGGTCTGTACACCTCTTTCAATCATTTTCACCTTCAATATGGCAATATTACCCATTGACCCATTAATCAACTACCCTCACTTCTCTCCATTCCATTACATTTAAGTTCAATGTCATTAGTTAAGTATTCACCCATCTCTAGGTTCTGGGTCTCCTTTGGTCCCTTATCTTCTCTATTATAAGACTCTGAGTTTACCATTACCGTGATCATCAAAACAAAATCATACAGTATCTATCCCTTTGTGTCTTGCTTATTTCACTCAGTAATATGTCCTCAAGGTTCATTCATATTGTTATGTGCTTCAAGACATGATTTCATCTTACTGCTGCATAATATTCCATCATATGCTTACCACACTTTGTTAATCCACTCATCTGTTCAAGGGCACTTGGATTGTTGACATCTTTTGGTGATTGTAATACTGCTGTGAAGATCACTGTGCAAATGTCTGTTTGTGACACTGAATAAAGCACTTTTTTGAGCTTTCCAAAGAAGAAACCATGGAAAATGTTTTTACCCAGTTTAAAAAGAATAGTAGTAAAGGAATGCAAGATCCTATGAATTTGGAGAAAGTCATGTCATTTAAAAATAATGAAAGCATATAAGTTGTCTAAAGAGTGTGAGAACTAGACGCAAGCCCCAGATTCTTTCAAGATCAAGGCAGAGTTAAGAGAAAGATGTCCTCACCTGACCATATGCTGTCAGGATGTCACTCTTGCCGCAAATATGCCCCATTCACCCCATAGAGCCCATTGAGTCACCCACCTGTCATCCTTAATGACTAGCCTTTCCACCCCACCACCACTTATGCCTCCTTAATCCTGATTAAGTCTGACTTATTTCCCTTTCTATTGAACACTGGTGTAGAGAGCTCATCTCCACAGTGTTCCTATGGGTTGGCATCTTCTGCTCCAACAGTCTCAAGTTTGGAGACTTATGCTTGTTCATTTTGGCCTTCTCCTGGAGGCCATCTGGCAAGTTTATTGTTTATAACTTCTCACACTCTGTTCTCCCAAAAGAGTGTCTTTCTTTTCATCATTCACTTTTACTTTGGAAACACCCTGAATTCTGCCACATGACATGTAGAAGATTCTTTTACCTTCAGTTTATTCCGCAGGAGCTCCTGGATGTAAAGGTTATGAGCAGAGAAATATCAGTATGGTTGGAGAAAGAAGAGACAGGATTATTTCTAAGACAACAAAGGCAGGACTGTGAACTCAATTCTCAAAAAATTTTAGTTACATGATATTGAACAAGACACCTCAGAGCCCCTTCATTCTTGAGCACTGACAAACAACCAGAACATTCTTATGAAAAAACCAATGAAGGCTGTGGCGCCCACTGTTACCAGACCCAAATCAAGAAATGCCTTGAGGGCCAGTGAGGTTGGAACTTCTCAACTTATCAATGAAGAATTGCTCAATCTAAGGATCCAAGTCACTGAGGAATGTCCCACACCACCAAGCCTTCTAGGGGAACAAGAAGTAAGGAAAACAAATCTTTTTAGGTAAGCCAAATCTTTTTACCATCTTGATAGAGTCAAAGCTCCAACTGGAGGGAAAGCCACAGAATCAGTCTCCTGGGTGTGCTGTTGATGGGTCCACCAACTCAAATAGCTTTTCTTCTGGGCACTCTGAGTCCCATATCCTGAGTCTATGCAGTGGAAATATGGCCACTTTTGAGGGTCCCTACTTCCACCTGGAGATCACAGGCAAAGGCCTGATGAAGCAGGAGGACAGGGATCCTAAAGCTCAGATCCCTTGGTGGGTCCAGGACACCAATTTAAATCTAAATAAGAAAAATAGGACCTTAAAATGCACATCTGGAGAATATCTAGAAGGGGATGGGGAGTTAAAGCTCTCTCTTGCCATAAGGATGATGAGCCACCCTGCCCAGACCAGGGGATTAACAGAGACTCTATTTTGCATGCCAAAAGGGAAAAGGCCTCTCCAAAAGGGATTAGCCATATGCTACAGGGATTTGTCTATGGAGAAATGGGAGCATCCTGAAACCAAAAAGTCAGTTTAACTATACCAGCGACCATGTCCAAGCCATCGTCTCTCCATCTTTCCCACTGAATAGTGGCTCCCAACAGAGCCCACCAGCAGTTATCAAGGGTGCCATGTCCTCCACATTGTTGTCACTACTTCCCATTGCTATGCTTTATGGGGTTTATCTTCCCCATTCAATCATAAATCCTCCATCCTCCAAATATCATATTTACTGCTTTTTCTACGTAAAAAGTTATTTGTTCAAATAAAAGTGTGTAAAATCACATTTGGGTGGAGATTTAAAGTATCCCAATGGCTTTAACTCGGATAAGATAAAAGAGCAGGCAGAAGCCCAGAGCCCTTAGGAGTCCACAGAGGGGGAGATGGAGACTAGGAAGTAAGCTAAGCCATGTTCCTTGAATGCAAGGAATCAACACTCCAGCCACCTGAGACTCAACCCAAACCCCATGCACCTGAACCCGGTCACCTGCTCCCACTCCCCATGCTGCAAGCGCTCCCATCCTCCCAACCCCTCCCATGTACACTAACCCCAAAGCCCCACCCCAAGTGCAGCACAATCTTTCTCTCACATTTTTTGAGCCTTACCTCCTAGTCACCAGCACATAAAGGCTTCTTGTGCTTACCTGCATACCCAGGCTAGAACTGCCCCCAGCCAATACAGTCATGGTGCCTCCCCTCACCTTCCCTGAGCTTTGTGCCCTGGTGCATCAGTTTATGGCCCTCCCAGCTCCACAAGTGCACATGGTCCCCAGTCACACCGGCCCCAGTTCTGTGAAAGTACTGACCTGCACAACCAGACACATCTGACCCCAGCCCATGCAGGTACAATGCCCACCCACTGACTTAGTTTTGTGCATGTACACGAATGGCCCCACATCCTAGACCAATGCATACTAGGGCCATACATGGGCACCCACACCTGCTGCTGGCTACCCACACTAACATGCATCAGCATAGCATCCCCAAACTGTGCCTAAACCAGTGCTGCAACACATCACTGCATTGTTGTGCCTCACCCCATAACCTACATCTGTCTTCACATCTATCCTACAAATACATATAAATATTTATAAATATTCAAGATATTTATAAACCACAAAGACAACAGAAGATCACAGTCATGGTCAAGTTCAGGTGTCAACTTGGCCAGGTGGTGGTTACAATTTGTCTGGTTGGGTAAGTGCTGATCTGTTTGTTGCTATGAGGACATTTAATAGAATTAAATCTGTGGAGGCCCAGGAGCAATCAATCAGGCACAAGCAGGAAAAGACCCCACAACATTGGGGTGGAATGTCCCCAAGAGTTAAAAAATAACCAATGTTAGGAAACTGAGAGAATGGGATGTGTTTTGGCAACAGCTAATAGCACTTTTCTGCTTCTATGATATGTTTGCTTGCTACCACAACATGATTTTAGCCTTCATAAGCACACCTTAAAAACCTCTGGGGGCTGCTCTCTGAATCTTCCTTCTTGGAAGTTTCTGAGATAGTCACCAGCCGCATAATAAAGACTCCAAATTGGCTTGCAGTTTTGAATTATGTGGTTTCTCTTGCCCCACAACATTTGGAGGCCCCAGTGAGATCTTCCCTAATGGGATATCTGGTGACCCCAGGTCCTGGGGACCACCCCTAGAACTGAGGTCCAACCTAGGGGAAGGCCTCAGAGAGATGTTCCTCTGCCCCAGGCAAGGACAGGGCCAGTTCTACAGGACCCTCCAAAATTATACAAAATCTG